>JASANF010013879.1:0-24812 GCA_030248245.1 Trissonchulus sp. WLG1_4
GTTCAGATTTTTGTATAAATTTTGTTGATATTTTGTTGAAAAATTTTCAATTTTATGAAATGCAACAGATCTTTTGTTGAATTTTGAGTGATAATTAGTAGAAATTACAGTGAAATGTTGCTAAATTTTTCTTGTTATTTTGAGTATAATTTATTGTTATTTTTTCATCTAATTGGGCTTCCTGTGGTCAGTTTTCGTCTTAGTTTCTGTCACATTTCTTTCCTTTTTGTGCTGTTTTTCCGCCCTTTTTTGTAATATTTTTGTCATTTTTCCGTGACTTTTCAGTCACTTTTCTGTCAAGTCAAACTTACATCTTTGTGTATCTTTACATGACAATTGTTTTTTGTGCCTGGGGTACGCCAACGCCACTGAGCCTCAGCCTAAGCCCAAACTAAGCCCAATAATCACCCTGGGACTAAGCCTGAGCCTAAGCCTAAATCCTAATCTAAGGCTAAATTTTAGTATTTTTGAAAACGCACCCGCACACTCACATGTGATGAGCCTTGCAGGAATGAGAGCTCAATGTAGGAGAGTGAAATAAAAGTGTCTGCTAACTTCACGCTTTGAGCCATACACAGACAGAAGTAATGCTCAATAAAATTAGTCAAACGTTGTTACATTCATTAATCTTGCCATTTTTCCACTAAATTGTGTAATTAAATAAATAATATTGAAACCAGTATACATTTATAAAAAGTATTCAATGGATTTGACAATTTGTATGTCAGTTGTGTAGGTTCGTTGGCTCATCAAAATTTTCTGGCTTTGGTTTTTTCTTCAAGCCAAGCAACTCGGAAAATATCTTTTCACTTTTGTGTGTGACTGCAATATGTTTTTGTCATACTACAAATATTCACAGCTAGTTTCTTATTTGAATAATAAATATAGAGATTAACGGTTGGGTTAACGGGGTAGTGTCGCCAAAGCAGTTTTGCTCATAGGTTGCAAAAAGAGATCTTTTTGCTTTGAACTTGTACGTTCACTGAGAAACTAGTCAAATGCTATACTGTGTTAAATAAGTACTGCCAGATAGTAGACTACCAATATCTACTAATATCTTGAACCAATCACCGATAGTAAGCCAGACATCACACAATAAGGCCATGAAAATTCAAAAAATTCAGCCAGATATCAGATTGGCCAGCTTCTGAAGCACACATAAGTGTCGACGCACAGTTTTTTGCCACAAATAAGAAAAAAGAAAAATGAAGGTTCGTTTTTCTTTTGATTTTAAAATAAGCGTCTAAATTTTTCACAATTTATCATTATTGCTGTGAGTACTTCACTGTTTACGCACAGTTTTACAGTTCAAACAGGTATTACTCCGCAACCACTCAAGCAATTTGCACTAAATTTTGTGTGCATAAACTACAACATATGTCCTTTTATTCTATGTAAACAAACTAAACAAATAAGTTGATAATTGTGACGAAAAAATCGAATGTGAATAGGTTTTTAAAACGTCATTTTTCCGACTTTGCGACCTCACTGCAAACAGTATACTGCATCAATTTTGATGAAACTTGGCGAAAATACTTGCCTCAACATATATTTTCAAAATATATAAAGAACGATGTCTTATCTTTTTCTAACAATGTTTTACAGTTACGCAAAATCGACTGCTTTCGCGACACTACCCCCCTTAAAACGAAGATATAGTAATATAAAACTTTTAAGATGAAATCCTGTGATGTGTACGATTGGCTCAAATCGTGAAGTTGGCAGACACTTTTCCACGAATTTGTACTCGTAGTACAAATTAGTACAAAATGTGTATTAGTGCAAAATAGTACAAATTCTGAGCTATCAGAAAAACTATATTTCAGAATTTGTACTGATGATAAAGTGTCTGCTAACTTTACCGAGGTTGCATATTATGTATTCTGCTGATGGTAAAAAACTGTACATTTTTGAAAACTACTAAAATAAATTGTATTAATTTGTATTTCTTTTCGGTCTAACGGAAATTCGGCATTCCGGCGATTTTTCGGCCTACTGGCGATTCGGCCTAGCGGCGATTCGGCCTGGCGGTGACACGCCAATCAAGTGCAGTTGGGGGGGCACAGGAAAACTTTTTCCGGAAAATTTCCGGAAATTTTCCGGAAAAAAATTTCCGGTAAATTTCCGGAAAATTTCCGGGTTTTTTCCGGATTTTTTCTCTTGTGCTCTGCCGAATTTCCGGAAATTTTCCGGAAAATTTCCGGTTTTTTTCGGGTTTTCTCCGGAAATTTTCCGGCAATTTTCCGGAAAATTTCTGATTCCCAGTCTCACTTTCCGGAAAATTTCCGGACTTTTTCCGGATATTTTCCGGTCAACGCCAAACTATTTCCGGATAATTTCCAGAAAATTTCCGGGTTTTTTCCGGAAATTTTCTGGATAATTTCCGGGTCTTTTCCGGATAATTTCCGGGTTTTTTCCGGATAATTTCCGACTTTTTTCCGGAAAATTTCCGGGTTTTTTCCGGAAAATTTCCGGGCTTTCGGGATAATTTTCGGGTTTTTTCCGGAAATTCTCAGGATAATTTCCGGGTGTTTTCTGGAAAATTTCCTAATTTTTTCCGGAAAATTTCCGGATAATTACCCGGTCACCCAAAATATGGCTCATTTTACAAGGGCCAACAAAATTTTCACAAGCATCTCTTGTCACGGGGTGTAGCTGTTTTCCGACACCAGCTGCGCATATGGCATAGTCAACTATAGTGGTGATGGGAAAAAAACCCTATTTTCAACTTTTTGGGTCGTCCTCTGCTCCACATAAATCGGATCCATTAGTGCTCGCGGCTGTTATAATGGCCATCTTTCGTCTAACTGTTGCACTAATAAAATGGATTCTAACTACTCACGTTCTGAGTAATAAGCCTCGAAACTAGGGGTGGGCGCGGTAACACTTTTGCGTTACCACATACCGCAAAAATTGGTTTACATTCGGTTGGGGGGGGAAATTTGTCGCCCTAATTCGCTTCCTACCCCATCTTTTAATAAAAATATGAAACCCCCATCGTCAGCCATGCTCCCAATCTGATCTCTAGCCCCCAAAATAGCTGTCCTGTCGCCCCTTTTAATAAAAATCTGAATTGAAATTATTGGCGCAGATTCGGCGAATAAGTCGGAAAAACGGCATTATTTCGACTAATGATTCGGAGTCCCCCTACATATATCCCCCAAACCCAGGGGGGGGGTCAAAATTGATCGTTTTTTCGAATAAGCTAGGTTAGAAGTTTGTAGGATGTAAGTTTTAGTTGGAAATCAAACTTTGTCTCCAAATTAAACTTTACATGAAATTTTTTGCACAAAATTAGATTTAGACAAAAATACTCCATGAAACGAAAACCTGCTACTACCATTGAAAGAGTAACTTCTAAGCTACTAAATGCTGAAAAAATTTGTAAATCGGTTCAGGCTTTGAAAAGTTACGAAACTTTTTCTGAAGCAACCTGGACCAGGCTGTTAGAAGCGTTACAACACAAGTAAGGTTCAATACAAAATTCGGGCTATATTTCCAAAATTTTTTAAATTCTGAAGCGAGTTGAGGTTTCTCAGTGTGGTAAAGTTATTTTTGATGCTTCTTAACAGGTTTTTCTTTCAAATTAGGCCTCACGCTTAGGCTGTGTTTACATTGAGCTTTTTTTCAGCTGCTCGAGCAGCTGAAAAAGCTGCAGCTTTTTTTGAGCTGCTCGAGCAGCTGAAAAAAAGCTGAAGCAGCTGGAAAAAAGCGGATAAGTGTGGCGGTCACTATAGACTACAGTAGCTGCGCCGTTGCCATGACAACGCTGCAGTTTCGGCATTTTTTCAGCTGCTCCAGCTTTTTTTCAGCTGCTCGAGCAGCTGAAAAAAAGCCGGAAACGGCAAAAAAAAAGCTGCAGCATTTTTTCAGCTGCTCGAGCAGCTGAAAAAAGCTCAATGTAAACACGGCCTTAGGCTTTGGCTTAGTGCTTAGGCTGAGGCTTAGTGCTCACAATTAAACTCAATTGTGGCTGAACAAAAAATTAGTCTAAGTTTCCTGCATCAAATAAAAGGACATTTGCTACCGTGGAATAATGAATAAAGCTGAACTTTAAAACCGAAATTGCCCGTCGGCGTGAGCTTGGCTCTGAGCATTAAGGAAGCTTTGAACTAGGATTTATTATCATTAGAATTTATTGTAACGCCGTATTTGTGCCTTAAATGTGATATTTTTTGTGGGCAAAAATGTTTGATAGCCATCTGCTGCGCAAAAAATTATAAAATTTTGAATTTTAAGCTCATTTTAAGTAAGTTCATTTCGCCAATTTTATAATTAAAAAATTAACACTTTTTGGCCAGAATGAGCAAGATATGTAGCAAATAAAACTGAATAAAATATATTAGTATCTTACCGGGTTATCTTACCGGGTCCCCAGCCCGGTTTCATAGATCGCTCGTTGAGTCCTCGCAGCTTCGTTGCAATATGTATGGGCTGGCAGGTTATAGCCGACTCATTATGTCGGCTTGTTGAGGTCGAAATTCCGCCAAAACTAAAAAGTCACATCTGCGCAGCATCATCAAGTCAGAGTTCGGGGAGCGTTTGCGAATCATGAAGCAACGTTTTGAAGCGTTCAGTAGATTCAGCAAGAACTACTGTTTCGGGAAGACCGTTCCAATGCTCTATTACTCGTTGAGCAAAGAAGTGATGTCGACAGTCTAGTCGGGCCGTGCGGCAGGCCCTCAGCTTGAGCGGATGTTGTCGGAGGCCTTGGTCAGGGGCTAATACGAATAGGCGAGTCCAGTCATAGTCCATTAGTCCATGGATAATTTTGTAGACCATAATTAGGTCCTTTCTCAATCGTCGAGTCTCAAGGGTTTGGATTCCGAGACTACGCAGTCTTTCTTCGTAAGAAAGATTTTTAATCTCTGGAACCAGCTTTGTTGCTCGCCGCTGCACACGTTCAACGAGCACGATGTCCCTCTTATAGTTCGGACACCAAGCACAACTAGCATACTCTAGTTTGGACCGGACCAGCGCAAAGTAGATGGCGAGAAAGTTTTCCTTGTTCCAGTAGCGAAAGGCGCGATGTAGAAAGCGGACCACACGTTGAGCGCCAGCGACCAGTTTGGCACAGTGGTCAGATGGCTTAGGAGGAGGAGACCATTACACCCAAGTCGTTAGCCTGTGAGCAACATGGTATTTCAACTCCTTCGATTGTATATGTATGCCCAGGGTTGTGGTAGCCAAAGTGTAAGCAGGCCAATTTGGGAACACTGAACTCGATGAGCCCATGGAACCAAAAATCAAGGTCATTCTGGAGTGAGTGACAATCCAATGGGCTAAACTGGCGAGATATACGACGCAAAAGCTTAGTATCATCAGCAAATTTCCAAACACAACACGATACTGCGTCATCAAGGTCGTTGATGTAGAATAGGAATAGGATCGGGCCCAGGACTGAGCCCTGCGGGACCCCCGACGTCACAGCAGCTTCTACTGAGACCGATCCATTTACTGCGACTCTTTGGGTTCGCCCGGTTAGGAAAGCACGTATCCAGTCCAGCGCTTGTCCTTCGATGCCGCATGCTCTGAGTTTGTTGAGAAGCCTGTTATGGGGTACTCGATCGAACGCTTTTTTTCAGATCAAGGTAGATAGCGTCAGCACTGTCACCATTATCTACGATTTGAGTGACACTGTTAAGATAGTCCAGCAATTGGAGCTCACAAGAACGACCAGATACAAAACCAAACTGAGTCTTGTTCCAAAGGTTATTCTCTGCGGCGTAAACAACCAGGTCTTCTTGAATTATTTTTTCCATAATCTTGCAAACACATGATGTCAGGCTAATAGGGCGGTAGTTTTCTCTGCAAAAACGACTCTTTGCCTTGAGGAGTGGTGCTACAATAGCCGTCAGCCAGTCTTCTGGAACGACTCCTTGTTCCATGGACAACTGAAACAACCGCGCCAGGTATGGGGCAACCACTTCGGCACATTCTTTTAGCATTATATTAGATATAAGGTCAGCCCTAGCTTAGAGATTTCAAGTTAGAGATTGCTTTGAGGACACGCTCCGGGGTAAAAGAAACAGAAAGCAATACTGCAAGTGTGCGCTTGGGCAGGCTAGGGATACTTGCTGAATCTTCAACGACAAACACTGATGCGAAGTAGTCGTTGAGTAAAGAGGCACATTCAATATCCGTTGCTGTGTGAGTACCGTTATCCTGTACTAGTGGTCCTACACGTGGCTTGGTATGTTGTCTGCTATTTACATAGGTCCAGAAAGACTTAGGGTCACGTTGAATATTGGATGCGATGCCCCTTTCGTATTGCCAAATCGAACGATTGCAGACCTATGTGACCAGACTCCCACAATGTCTGTAGCGCTCCCAGGTTGCAGCTGACTGATTCCGTTTGAAAGCTCGGTAGGCGTTGCGTTGTTTCCGAATCGCCTTACGAGCCGAATTGGTCATCCAGTGGGGCTTTTGCTTACGGGCGCAAGGACGACGAGCTGGAGCTGATGATGATATTGCGTTAATAATTCCAGAGCAAAAAAGACACCAACTACGGGCAACGTCGACATAGGGCAGGGTAGTTAAGCTTTCAGTCATTTTTCTTTTTGCCCGCGGCCAGTTAGTTTTCCAGATGTTAAACCAATTCGGGAGAAATTTTTTGGCATAATCCATGTATACGCACAATTTGAAGTAGACCGCAAAATGATCGCTACTGCCGATTCCCGCATCCAAATAAATGTCGTCGATCATACTCTCTTCGTTTGTAAAGACTAAATCCAATACAGAATCCTTACGGGTGCTGTCTAGCACGTGTTGTACAAGATTAACAGACAGTATTGCTTCCATGAAAGCGTCTCACTTCTCAGGCCATGATTAATTGACCCAATTTATATCCTTATAGTTAAAATTACCAACCAGGAGGATGTGAGAAGCCCCAAGGTCGTTTAAGGGGGTAGTGTCGCCAAAGCAGTTTTGCTCATAATTTGCAAAAAGAGAGCATTTTGCGTTGAAATTGTATGTACGTTCACTGAGAAACTAGTCTAATGCTACATTGTATTAAATAATTACTGCCAGACACTAGACTACCAATATCTACCAATATTTTCAACCAATCACCATTTGTAAGCCAGACATCACACAATAGGGACATAAAAGTTCAAAAAATCAAGCCAGATATCAGATTGGCCAGCTTGTGAAGTCCACATAACGTGTCCACTCACAATTTTGTGCCACAATTAAGAAAAAAAAAACAAAGGTTCGTTTTTCCTTTGATTTTAAAATACGCGTCTAGATTTTTCACAATTTATCATTATTGCTATCAGTACTTCACAGTTTCCGCACCGTTTCACAGTTCAAAAAGGTATTACTCCGAAACCACTCAAGCAATTTGCACTAAAGTTTGTGTACATAAACTACAATATACGTCCTTTCAGTCTGTGTAAACAAACTAGACAAACAGCTCAATAATTGTGGCGAAATTATCGAATGTGAATAGGTTTTCTAAACGTCCTTTTCCCGACTTTGCGACCTCACTGCTAACAGTATACTGCATTAATTTTGATGAAACTTGGCGAAAATACTTGCCTTGACATATAGTTTTAAAATATATAAAGAACGGCGTCTTATCTTTCATTGAAAAAGTTTTACAGTTGCGCAAATTCGACTGCTTTCGCGACACTACCCCCTTAAACTGGATATGGCTTGAAACAAGTAACTGTCTTGTGCGGGAGAGTTGGAACCAGACCTATAAGCGCAGACTATGAGCAGGGAATCAGTGCCGCGCAGACGAATATGTGCCGCCACAATGTCCTCATATTCATGATTATTGATAACAGTACTAGCAGCGGGGCACAAATGATCTCCCACATAGACAATGACCCCTCCGCCACGAGTACAGGACCGATCTGCCCGAAACAATAGCCAGGGAGAGACAGTTCAGCGTCGGCTATATCAACGCGTCCCCACGATTTGCAAACGGCAATAATATTTAAAGAAACCGATGAAATAAGACTAGCAAGCAGGTGAGTTTTATTAACTAGGCTACGTGCGTTAAACAAAATACAGTTTAAAATATTAGGTTTAGTACTAGTAGCCAAAGGAGGAGGCAGCAAATGGTAAGAGTTAAAGCAGTTAATTTCAGCTGGGCCTGAATGCGTATTTATCACTTGAACAGTTTCAGAGCAGACATCAGTAGGACATGGTCCCCTTAGTTCCCTAAAGGGACCCGGGGCACTCTCGCAAGGGTGGGCACTCCCACAGGTGTGGCCACTTGGTCGCGGGCCAGATTTTACCGAAAATTTGTGCGTTTTACGACTCTGCCCCGTCGAACAAAAACATCATCGCCCTTTTTTTAAGGTCCAAAAGTTCACCATACAGCTTTTTGTCAGCTAGCAATTGATTGGGCGTTCGATCCGGTTTCACGGACACTTTATGAAACTGAGACCCGTTTAGGTACTTGGCATGAGATAAAAACAAAGCCTTTTCTGACTCAGTACCCAGTACAACTTTTAGCGGTCTATTTTTGCCCTCAACATGGCGACCCACACGAGCGATCGCTTCAAGTTTAAACTCATGAACCTGCAATCGCATTGTGCTCAAAATGTTCTCAACTAGGGCAGAGTCACTGGTTTTCTGGTCATCAGGTTTAGAAGCCAGTGGTTTTTCCGTATTAAAAAGCATAACATTGCACTTTCGAAAATCAATTTTGGCCAGTTCCTTGACTAAATCCACCCCTGTCAGGGGCAGGGCACCGTTAGCGCCGCTGACGTGGTTGGTTGGTATAATACTGTCGCGCGTTTCGAGTTTTTCGACCCGTTTTGTCAGATCTTGCACCAGAATGTCAGTTTCCCGTGCCCCTTTTAATATAGCCTGGACTTTTGGAGCACAATGCGAGCAGTTCCATGTAACCTGAATGGAGCCCTTGGCAAGTTCCGTCGCTAGTGCCGCTGAGATGGTGCACTTACGATGAAATGTGCGGGAACAGAAGCCGCAGGTAGCGGCTGTATCTCCATTCGACACCTTGATGATTTTTACTTGACACTTCGGATCGTAGCACAAGGGATCCGCTTCAAGGGAGACGTCGTCATCACCAGTTGATCTAGTTTGGCGTATCATTGTAACCCTGAATCAAATTAATATTTATTATTATTATATTTTTATTATTATTATTATATTATATCAATATTTATATTTATTATTATTTTTGTCATATTATTATGTATTAATATATGCTCATAAAATTTCAGACTGATATAATGAGCGAGCTAGTCTTATTTTGCGAAAATTAGCCCCAATATGACAAAAAATAAGATTTTCGACAAAATTAGAATTTTTAGCAAAAGCTAAAAATTTAAGGGTGGATTTCACAAAGGTGGTTTAACGATGGTTTTATAAAACCATGGTTTAAGGGCTAGTTTTAGCGAGACAGCGCAGTGAAATTCAACCTTATATGCCTTATATGCACGTTCTAAACCACCGTTTGCATTGCACGAAGGTGGTTTAAGAAAACCAGCGTTCAGATTTTTAGAATATTCTGCTCAAATTAAAAACCAGCACCGAGGCTGGTTTTCAAATTATTTCATTGTTCCTAATATCAATCTCGTTGAATGTAAGTCATAGCTGTTTAAGCTTGAAATTTGTTATTTTCAGTTTGTTTCAACGTTTTCATTTCAAAAAAGCATGCTTTATAGAGCAGCTCTTTTGAAAACCTTTCTTTGTCACGTTTGTTATTATGTTAGTTACATTACCATGTATCAGGATTTCATATACACCAGTCCAACAGAAATCGAGTCCAGCTACATTTAACTAGATAAGAAAAATGCCCTGCGGAGGAAAAAGTAATAATAGGACAAGATAAGTTATCGACCTTATATGATACTTAACTAAAATTAAATGTCAAAATTTTGGCTGTACACTAAATGCATTTTATCTTTGATTTTATCTATAAAGCGGTAGGTAAAAGTAAGCTGCTAAAAGTCTGGAAACTAGAATATATGATCGGGGGAATAGACCGCTTTGCTGCGCCCTATTATTGCGGGCACCACGGCTGCAGTCTGCCTGCACGGCCTGAACATGGGCGTGGGGAGATCACTCCCTCCCCAACTTAACCCCGTCCACAAATCGGCTTTCACCTCGGTAACTGGCCAATTTTTTGAAAATTTCGCGTAGCACCCCTCTCAGGTCGTCGGCTCCCCCCCCCCCCGAGTTCCTCTGCTGCATATGTGTGCGCCACCATAGTAGCCACTAGCAGCGTCGTTCAAAAAATCTAAAAGAAGAATTAGACACTCCTATAGCTGTCTGTGATATAAAGCGTACACGCGGGGTAGATGCGCTCGTCAGTCAAGAATCTTGTCACTCAAGATGCGCTAAGTAAGTAGTTCAAGAAAACTTGAGTACAAAATTGCTAATAGCGTTGATAAGTGATAAGAAAGTAATTAAAAGTTATTAACACAATAGTGACTCATACTTAGGCTGGAAAAATTTAAAAAAATGTTTGCGAATAGGTACGTTTGCAAATTTTTTGGCTATTAATTTTCAGCAAAACATCTACAAAACTGTTTTCAGATATGAACGTTCTCAATTTCTAGAAAATTTCTATTTTACTTTTTTTGAAACTTTTTTAAACTAAATTTCATCGTATTTGCAAACATTTTATGATGAAATAATATTCATTCCATTAGGTACGCTAACGCTGTGCTGCGTTATTCATCCAAAAGTTGAATAATTTTCTAGAAGTAAATTATATTTGCATCAGAATACATAACAGATTACTTACATACATACATGTTTATATACAAGCATATTACATACCAAAGACACTAATTTCCTAATTCATTTAGTTTTAGCCGACGATGCCCGCAATAATAGGGCGCAGCAAAGCGGTCTATTCCCCCGATCATATATTCTAGTTTCCAGACTTTTAGCAGCTTACTTTTACCTACCGCTTTATAGATAAAATCAAAGATAAAATGCATTTAGTGTACAGCCAAAATTTTGACATTTAATTTTAGTTAAGTATCATATAAGGTCGATAACTTATCTTGTCCTATTATTACTTTTTCCTCCGCAGGGCATTTTTCTTATCTAGTTTACTATGTTTTTCCGCTTCAGTGTTTATATTATTTTACTATACAAAGCTTACTGCATCAGAGCAGGCAACATTAACTAAAGTCTTACACCTTATGAACTACGCTAGATTAATCTAACTACACCTATTTACACATTAATACAGCCGTTTGTCCGTTTAAATGACAAAAGTAGGGACAAATCACTAGCCGGTTAATAGAGTAGAATTAGCATGTGGCTGGCTGTTTCGTAACTGTTGCCCGCCAGATACATAGTTGTTAGAGTGAATTTAACATCATACTGTTTCAGCTCCAAATCAACGCGTGTGCAGCTATCTTAACCTACATTTTTCAACGGCACCAATTGGTCAACCTAACCTGGATTCAACAAAAATATTGATGACTAAAACCTAAGCAAACAAATAAATCCACACAATTTATTCAATGAAAATAGCTACATCAAAACGTCGACAATTACACAAAAACACATCGTCTCCAAAATTAACGAATTGAAGTAGTTTTTTGAGACATGACAATAGTGAGCATGATTTTATTGTGCAAGAGTAAATAGAGTGCTGAGATGGTCTGGTGGTCCGGTGGCAAGCTATCTTTTGCCCCGGAGGTGCGACCAGTTGCTACCTCCACCTTGTCCACATACCACACCCTAATAATTCCTGAAACAAAACTAAAATGAGTAAAGAAGAGCACCGACAATAAAGAAACTCAAACGCCTCAAACTCAATCACGATCTACCTTTGGCTGGCGTGCTAAAGTGAAACACGATACGCAACACTGACCAAACCAGGGTGTTTTTGAAAATCAAGTATCAACACTGCGTAAATACTGCGTATTTTTAATTTTGACTGCGTATTTTTCAAAAACTAGTATACAACTGGTTAAAAACATAGCCAACGCATTTAGACGGTGTCTTGACCATTGCATTCAGCTGGAGTTAACGTCAAAAAGCGAGTTTTGGTCACATCTATTAATTTGAAAACTTTTAGGACGCCGAACTACATACAGTCACAATGCGCCATTATTGCGTAGTTTCAGGCTGACACCGACTATTATTGACTTTTCAATTCTTTGAAATGTGTTCAAAATCACTGAAGTGTGATTAGAACAGTGAACACCATCTTTTTGTGGGGGGATCCCTCCATCCCCATAATACATGTATGCTAGCAGTGTATTCAGCAAATAGATGGTGCACAATGCACCCATGTACACTTGCTTACGCGTGCATAAAAGGCAATAGCAAGGAACACAAAAGCATCAAAGTTGCAGGGGTCTGGGGGCAGTAGCCCCCAGTACAAAAATTGGAGACATTTTTGATTTTTAGGCCAAATTTGGTCAATTGGAGACGTATCGGAAAAATTTTGTGGCTAAGCTTGACTTACTGCCGCTTGGTGAGCACACGAAGGCTGCGTAAATTCTGCGTATTTTTATTTTTGACTGCGTAAATTTAAGGTTCACACGCGAAAATACGCAGTATTTTACGCAAAAAAACATGGACAAAACAATATCAAATGACACCCCTGCACCTATATACTGTGTCGTAAAAACAATACAGTACGAGTGATTTGATCTTCAAGCGTTATACATTGACAAAGTCATGAAAAACCATATTTTGTGAAACCATATGAATTGCCTCAATATAATAGCATTTTAAAATTTGGCAACAGCTTTAGTTCTAGACTCTAAAATTTTCAGTTATATAGGCAGCTCCCCTTTAATCTGGTAAGATATTATGTTCATATAAATATATATATATATATATATATATATATATATATATATATATATATATATATATATATATATATATATATATATATATATATATATATATATATATATATATATATATATAAATATGCAAGCAGTCCAATCATGCACAACCAGTTGAGTTTGACAAAAAAGTAGTGACACATAGAACTGACTGAGCTACTGTAAAAACTTTAAATTCAACTGTAGCAGTGCAGCACCCAAGTGCGTACCCAGAGGGGGGGAAGGGGCGTGAAGGGAATTTCCTCCGCCAAATTTTTTTCCCAGTGAATTTTTACACAAGAGTCCCCTTTTTGGTTTTTATGGCCATGCCAAAAAATTTTCCGATACGTGTTCAATTGACTAAATTTGGGCTGAAAACTTCTCGAATTTTTCTGCTGAGCACTGCCGCCCCCAGATCCCTGCAACTCTGTGGCCTACTTTATCTATCATCAACGCCTATACATGTATACACGAGTACATGCATTTACTTGTGTAATATACACTGTCTGATGTGACGATCCCATCTTTTGTTTTAGGTTTTCAGTCGTAAAAAAATTCTGATACGCCTCCAGTTTACCAAACTCAACCTAAAAATTGATAAAATCTCCAGTTTATTTCTCGGGGCCGCCGCCCCCAGACCCTTGCGACTTTGTGGTTTAGTGGTCTTGTGTTTATAATGCGAATTTCAGTGTTAAAATTGCAAAAAAGTGCATTTGAACGCATTACAAAAACAATAAGTTGAAAGGTTATCCCACACCCACTCTCGAAATTTTTTTCTGGGTACGTCACTGGTAGCACCCATATAATAACATATATTATATATGTAGTCTACCTTCCATGGAGAGGATGGCCTCAATAATTAGATGTGCACAGGACATGTTGCCCCAGGTATTTTTGCGGGCATTGGGCTTTTTGGGCTGCCCCCCGAACCCCCCGGCGCACCCGTCCAGCTTCAGATTCAGCTGGGAGCCACTATTGTGGCTGGCAAACCCCGAGTTCCCGCCCCCAACGGTCCGGTTCTCGATTGAGCCGCAGCCCGACAGCGTCTCCGCCTTCTCCTCCGGTATCTGCTCGTGGATCAGCGGCGAGGTGTTGAACTGTTCACTGGACGCTGCAGGGGCCAGGTGTTGCAGCGATAGCGTAGCTGCGGCTCCAGCTCCTCACCTCAAACAGAACACAAATAATGCATGATATGATAGGGAAACCCCTCCAAAATTGGGGGACCGGGGGAGAGGGTCCCGAAAATTTGAGTAACATTTAGTAAAAATCATACATGGGCGTTGGGGGGTTTGCCACCCCCCCCAGAATGTTCTGAAGGTAGCTCACGGAGTAAAAATCGTCCAATTTTTGACCAAATTCAAACAGGGCCTTAATTTAGCTTGGGCTTAGGCTTAGTAAAGAATTTAGACTTAGTATGAGACTTAGGCTTAGGTTCAGGCTTAGGCTTAGGTACTAAAAATCGAAATTTTCAGGAAAAATCCTGCCAGCTTAGCCTAGAGAATCCTGCCAGCTAAGCCATCATCATGCCATACCAAGCCATGCCTTACAGCATAACGCACTCAAAACAATCCAAAAACAAAGATTATAGCCATTTTTGGCTTCAAATTTCGGCCTACGTTGGCTACGTTTACTCCAAAAAACACTGAAAATGCGGTTTTCAACCAAGGGGTTACCTCAGAAAAACCAAATTTATGGATCTATTACAAAAAATGCTTCCCTTGAAGTCCTCTACTTCAAAAAATAGGTTCACTATGCCCCCCCTCCCGCCAACTGCACTTGGTCCCTTTGTCTTACCTTTATAAGCACAAAAATGTGAAATAAATTAAATGAAGCCAGTATTCATAAAATTTGCTGGACTCTTGATACGTGTTCTCTTGACTTTCGCACAGCACTACTACTTTTCGTTCGTTCCCACAATCATGAGAATCACGTGACTGACGTGGCTGTTTCTCATTGGAGACTTTACAATTTGAAGAGTATGTGAAGCAACAAACAATGAAGCCAAGGTAAGCTTTACCGTGTTATAAAACTTAAAACATTGAAAATTAGAAGTTTTTTCGTTCTCGAACACTTGATTCTGACTTATAAAGGGGTGAGGTTCCACATACAATAATGCAACATCGCTAAGTCAGACAACCCATTCTAGCTCAAATAATTAAAAAATCTAGTTTGTTATAGTCATAGTTTGAACTTGAAGTTAGCCGAAATTTGCTACTGAACTGACATTCTTCTGCAGTAGAAAGTTTTTAGCCATTTCATGCTTGGGATTATATTTTTCAGGAAAATCTTTGTGATTTTGGAAAATTTTGAAAACTTCAAGTCTCATCTGAAATACCGAGACCACCCTATGGCAGGTCTCGGTTTTCCTACCGAGACCGAGACCGAGACCGAGACCGAGACCAGCCTAGTCTCGGGTTTTTTACGAGACCGAGACCGAGACCGAGACCGAGACTGCCAACCCTGGTTAAGACGTGGATACTTGTCACCAATGCATAGACCCTATTCATTAATCAACTTCACTAAACCAATAAAAACAACACAAAATAAAAACCTATAGTAAACCGTAATCAAAATAGGTGTAGATCATAATCACCACACTGTAGACCATAATAACAAACTCTATCGCACCATGTAGACCACAATAGACGAATGGCCCGAAGTTTGGCACATCATAGACCCCGCCGCCCTTGCCCTCGTCGGCCTCTTCCTCGTGACACCGAAACAGGGCTCGATTCAGGTCAGTCAGACTCGTACGAGATACGATGGCCGATAAGGTGGTCTCTGAAAATAAAATGTTAAATTGAATAAAAAAATAAAATAAAAATGCATGTTCCGTGAGGATACTGGCATATTTTTAGTCAGTTGGTCCGGACCATACATGGGCGTGGGTTTGGGGGGGTTTTCGCCCCCCCCCCCCAGACAGGTGCTTCACCCCCCCCCCCAGATTGTTTTGGAGTCGCTCACGACGGCAAAATCGGTGGCTCACAAGCCAGAAATGGTGGCTCACAAAGTCGAAATTAGCGGAAAAGGAAAAACTGCTCCGCACCCCCCCCTCCCTCCCCCCGTGGCTCCCCCCCGCCAGAATTCGTCTACTGCCCACGTATGGTCCGGACTACTATGCATTTTCAGTCGTCCCCCCTTTCCAATAGGGGTGCACCCACATAGCCCATCTTTGTTCCAAAACGCTGTTTTAGCGACTTTTTGTAGCGATTGGTAGAATTTTTGTGTCCTTTTGCAGCCCCCCCCCAACACACCTCCCCTTCCTATAAAATGTTGCTTAAAGATATGCCTGATGACATGCTGTAATTTTGGGACGCAATACCCCATGAAGCAAGAGTCAAGAACTCATAACTTATTATTCTCAGTCGTAGTTGCAGTGTTGCTAGTAGTAGCGCCAATAACTTTAAATGAAGATTATTAATAAAAAACAAGCAAAATTTTGAATTAACTATTTTTCGTCGAAATTTCATGACGTGACATTTTATAGTGGAAAAACGGTGTTAACGTAATCAACATTCTTTGATGTTATATTTAGCAAAAAACCACACGGAAGCGATACATACAGTTCTCAACTAAACACTCGTTATAAGTTCGTTGTGGAAAAAAATGGCAGGTTTCCCACGAAATGCCTTTTCCCCCAAAAAATAATGCAAAAAGGCCTTCTCTTACCATAACACTTTGACTCTAGCTAAGGCCTCAAAAAAACTCTGGACCAACAGATTTAGCAAACGAAGTTGTACAAAACAAATTCTAATTATTAACAATCACTAATAGTGGGTGGCGGATGCTTAGGAGTGGTCAACTGGAAGTCTTGGTACTTAAGAATTACTCAACTAGCACAGTCTACCTTTATCTTCGTCCGCAGCTAAGCTCAATTTTCGTCCACTTAGAGATCTCATTCTAATTTCGAATCAAGATTCCCTTCCGGATGTTGGTGATAGCAGTTGCAGCACTGGCACGGGTTGAAACTCTAAATAAACAAGTCAATTTAAACTATTTAAATGACTATATCGGGTTGCCGACCCTCTGTACTAGTTAAATCACTCTCTAATCTACGCAAAGGACCCTCTATTTCTGTTCAGTAGATCAAATTAACCCGGAGACATCAAAATTGCAATTTCAAATAGGCTTATACTAAGGCTTATATATAAGTAAACTTAGCTAAGTGAATTAAGATTGCAAGACTACACCTAGGCTTCGGCTTATACTTACACTTAAGCTTCTTAATGTTTTAGACGAATACTAACATCTGTACTTAGGCTTACACTTACTTAGGTTGACGCTTAGGCTTATACCTAGGCTTAGGCTTAAATATTTAGGCTTACGCTTATACTTAGGTTATGTGTGTAAAAATGAGGCTTAGGCTTAGACTTAGGCTTATGGGTAGGCTTAGGCTAGTCACATGAACAATTCTTAGACGAATACTTTCACTTAGGCTTGGGCTTACATTTAGTCTTATACTTAGGCTTAGGTTTACACTTATGCTTATACTTACACTTAGGCTGATGCTTAGGCTTAGGCTAGGCTTATACTTGGGCTTACACTTTTAGGCTTAGGCTAACACTTAAGCTTATGCTTGTACTTAGGCTTAGGCTTAGGCTTAGACTTAGACTTAGGCTTAGGCTTACACTTAGGCTTAGGCTTGTAGTTTGTACATGTGATTCCCCTTAGAAACGTCTTCTGATACCGGCTTAGACTTATACTTATGGTTGTGAGGTTAAGCTCTTGGTTAGGATTAAAAAAAAAAAAAAAAAAAAAAAAAAAAAAAAAAAAAGCTTATACTTATGTTTATGGTAGGTTCAGGTTAGTCAAAAACAAAAAAAATAAAAAAAAAAAAAAAAAAAAAAAAAAAAAAAAAAAAAAAAAAAAAAAAAAAAAATTAAATATTCTTAGACGTAAATATGAAGACACTTAGGCTTAGGCTCATATATTTCCTTGGGCTTCTACAGGCTTAGGCTTAGGCTTACACGTAGGCTTAAGCTTAGACTTAGGCTTACGCTTACACTTAGGATTACGCTTAAACAGTTAGGCTGTGAAGGCTTGAGACCTAGGCTTACGGGTAGGCTTAGGCGTCATCGCCATGAACTATTCTTAGACGTATACTTTCACTTAGGCTTAGGCTTACACTTAGGCTTAAGCTTATACTTAGACTTATGCTTGTACTTAGGCTTAGGCTAAGAATATACTCAGGCTTATGGATAATAGCTTAGGCTAGTCGAATGATACTTTTATTCAGACGAATACTACACTAGGCTTACGCTTAGGCTTACGCTTAGGCTTATACCTAGGCTTAGGCTTATCCATAGGCTTACACGTGCGCTTGGTCAGGCTCAGGCCTAGTCCAAATGTGAATATACTCTTAGGCGTATACTAAATGTAAGTCTTTTGGGCTTACACTAGGCTTAGGCTTAGGCTTATACCTAGGCTTAGGCTTAGGCTTATGGGAAGGCTTAAGCTAGTCAAATGAAGCATTCTTAGACTCATACTTACAGTTAGGATTAGGCTAAAGCTTACGCTTAGGCTTACACTTATGCTTAGACTTGGGCTTACACTTTTAGGCTTAGGCAAATGACTTATTCTCATACTCTTGGCAATGAGGCTTACACTTAGGCTTAGGCTTATACTTCAGACTTAGGCTTACTGGGTAGGCTTAGGCCTAGTCAAATGAACTATTCTCAGACGGATACTTTCACTTAGGTTGGGCTTACGCTTAGGCTTATACCTTTAGGCTTAGGCTTACACTAAGGCTTATAGACTTATGCTTAGGCTTATGCTTAGGCTAGTCAAATGAACTATTCTCAGACGGATACACATACACTTAGGCTTAGGCTTACTTGGGCTTACGCTTAGGCTTGGGATACCTATGCTTAAGTTAGGCTTAGGCTTACACTCAGGCTTAGGCTTGATACTCTAGGGCTTGGGCTTAGGCTGTACTTAGGTTTACGGGGTAACTATGAGGCAAATTATATACTCTTATACTACACTTAGGCTTATACTTCAGGCTTATGGGTAGGCTCAGGATAGTCAAATGAAATATTCTCAGACTTACGCATAGGCTTTTACTTAGACTTATGGGTAGGCTTAGGCTAGTCCAATGAAGTATTCTCATGACGTATGCTTCCAGTTAGGCTTAGGCTTATTCTCAGGCTTAGGCTTAGGCTTACACTTAGGCTTACGCTTATACTTAGGCTTATACTTACACTTAGGTTGACGCTTAGGCTTATACCTAGGCTTAGGCTTACACTTAGGATTACGCTTATACTTAGGCTTATGCTTGTACTTAGGCTTAGGCTTAGACTTAGTGTAGGATTTTAGATGTAATGACGATTGCATCTGATGAGATTACGAACTGATCAGTTGATGTATAGCTATGATCTGTTCACTTAATAAATGACTAGATTGTGGATCTAACATTTTGGCGCTGCGAACATTCTGAATCTACTGACTGCCGAAACTCTCATTTGCTGAACTATGGATAAAATTTCGCCACCTCCAGCCTTTTTGCCTTGCCCGGGAGATCCTATTATTTCATGGGCTGAATGGAGGTCGATTTTTGAAAATTATTCCGTGGCTACAGGAATTGATACCGCGACAAGTTGCAATACTATTGCATTGCATTGGAGTGGAGGGTCAAAGAATTTTTCGAACACTCCCAGTGCCCTCTGGTCCAGAAACCGGAGGATTTCAAGAAACTTTACAAGCTTTGGAACGTCACTTTGGTCCGAAAGCCAATGTCGTCGCATCCCGCTACAAACTTTTTCAGAGAGGACCGCTTACGTCCGAAACCACCGATCAGTGGTATACAAGTCTTCGTGCGCTGGCTAAAGATTGTGATTATAACGGATTCGAGGACGAGATGCTCCGAGATCTGATTGTCTGGAAGACAAGCTCAACCAGGATACGAGAAAGACTGTTAATGGAATCGGATTTGACACTGGAAAAAACCTTGGCTATTTCACGCCAGATAGAGAGGGCACAAGCAGAAGCTAGACAAATTAACAATGAAAGTACCGAGCCAGCCGTTCGCAAGGTTAACAATCAGAATAGAAGCTCCCGTTACGGTTCCGAAAAAACTTCAAAAGAGTTACAAAAGTCTGAGGTATGTGGTTACTGTGGTTTTACGAATCATAATGCTACCGGTCGCTCTTGTCCTGCTCGTAATTCTGAATGTAACAATTGCCGTAAAACTGGGCATTACGCTCGTGTTTGCAAATCTAAAGGGCCCAAAACAATTGTAAGAAGCAAGCAAGTACAAAATCATCGCACTGTGCGAAATTTAGAATCAAATGATTTTGAAAATGAAGATACTAGCGACGATGACGCTCAAATTTTCAATATTTCGGGGTCGATTAAAACTAACTCATTTCTTGCAACTTTGCATTTACAAAAGCGAAATTGACTATCAAGAAATTCAGATGGCTGTCGATTCTGGCGCCGAAATTTCGCTGTTGCCGTTGCACATTTACGAAAAATATTTTTCGTCTTTAGATTTGAAACCAGCTGAAAAAAAACTATCAAATTATGATAAATCTAGTTTAGACGTTTATGGCAGTTTTGAAGCTAAAGTCGGGTACAAAAAGCATCTTGTTAATTCTACCTTTTTTGTGGTGAAAGGAGATCTACCCTTGCTGGGATTAGATCTAATTAACAAGCTAAAGTTACAAATTGACGGAGAAGCCCTAACTGTGCGTCAGATTTCCGAAAACACGGTGATGGATAGGCTTAGGCTAGTCAAATGAACTATTCTCAGACGGATACTTTCACTTAGGCTTATGGATAGGCTTAGGCTAGTCAAATGAAGTATTCTCAGACGGATACTTTCACTTAGGCTTGGGCTTACATTTAGTCTTATTCTTAGGCTTAGGTTTACACTTATGCTTATACTTAGGCTTAGGCTTATACTTAGGCTAGTCAAATGAACTATTCTTAGGCGTAGTCTTTTGTGCTTACACTTAGGCTTAGGCTTATACCTAGGCTTAGGCTTAGGCTTATACCTAGGCTTAGGCTTAGGCTTATGGGTAGGCTTAAGCTAGTCAAATGAAACATTCTTAGACGCATGCTTACAGTTAGGCTTAGGCGTACACTTACACTTAGGCTTACGCTTATACTTAGGCTTAGGCTTATACTTAGGCTAGTCAAATGAAATATTCTCAGACGTATACTTACACTTGGGCTTAGGCTTATACTAAGGCTTAGGCTTATGGATAGGCTTAGGCTAGTCAAATGAAGTATTCTCAGACGGATACTTTCACTTAGGCTTGGGCTTACATTTAGTCTTATTCTTAGGCTTAGGTTTACACTTATGCTTATACTTAGGCTTAGGCTTATACTTAGGCTAGTCAAATGAACTATTCTTAGCTAGTCTTTTGCTTACTCTTAGGCTTAGGCTTATACCTAGGCTTAGGCTTAGGCTTATACCTAGGCTTAGGCTTAGGCTTATGGGTAGGCTTAAGCTAGTCAAATGAAACATTCTTAGACCAGCTTACAGTTAGGCTTAGGCGTACACTTACACTTAGGCTTACGCTTATACTTAGGCTTAGGCTTATACTTAGGCTAGTCAAATGAAATATTCTCAGACGTATACTTACACTTGGGCTTAGGCTTAGGCTTATACTAAGGCTTAGGCTTAGGCTTAGGCTTACACTTAGGCTTACGCTTATACTTAGGCTTATGCTTGTACTTAGGTTTAGGCTTAGGCTTAGATTATACTTTAAGCTAGTCAAATGAACTATTCTCAGACGTATACTTACACTTGGGCTTAGGCTTAGGCTTACACTTAGGCTTATACCTATGCTTAGGCTTAGGCTTACACTTAGGCTTACGCTTATACTCAGGCTTATGCTTGTACTTAGGTTTAGGCTTAGGCTTAGACTTATACTTAGGCTTATGGATAGGCTTAGGCTAGTCAAATGAAGTATTCTCGTATACTTTCACTTAGGCTTTGGTAGGCTTAGGCTGTCAAATGAATATTCTCAGAGATACTTAGGCTTAGGCTTACGCTTAGGCTTAGACTTAGGCTTAGGCTAGGCTTACGCTTATACTTAGGCTTAGGCTTAGGCTTAGGCTAGTCAAATGAACTATTCTTAGGCGTAGTCTTTTGTGCCTTAGGCTTAGGCTTATACCTAGGCTTAAGCTTATACTCAGGCTTAGACTTGCGCTTATGGTTAGGCTTAAGCTAGTCAAATGAAACATTCTTAGACGCATGCTTACAGTTAGGCTTAGGCTTACGCTTACACTTAGGCTTACGCTTATACTTAGGCTTAGGCTTATACTTAGGCTTATGGATAGGCTTAGGCTAGTCAAATGAAGTATTCTCAGACGGATACTTTCACTTAGGCTTGGGCTTACATTTAGTCTTATTCTTAGGCTTAGGTTTACACTTATGCTTATACTTAGGCTTAGGCTTATACTTAGGCTAGTCAAATGAACTATTCTCAGACGTATACTTACACTTGGGCTTAGGCTTACACTTAGGCTTATACCTATGCTTAGGCTTAGGCTTACACTTAGGCTTACGCTTATACTCAGGCTTATGCTTGTACTTAGGCTTAGGCTTAGACTTATACTTAGGCTTATGGATAGGCTTAGGCTAGTCAAATGAAATAATCTTAGACGTATACTTACTTAGGCTTATACTTAGACATTTGCTTATACTTAGGCTTCGGCTTACGCTTATACTTAGGCTTAGACGTGCGCTTGGTAAGGCTTAGGCTAGTCAAATGAAATATTCTTAGGCGTAGTCTTTTGTGCTTACACTAGGCTTAGGCTTAGGCTTATACCTAGGCTTAGGCTTAGGCTTATGGGTAGGCTTAAGCTAGTCAAATGAAACATTCTTAGACGCATGCTTACACTTAGGCTTAGGCTTATACGCTTACACTTAGGCTTACGCTTACTTAGGCTTAGGCTTATGCTTAGGCTTTACACTTAGGCTTATGCTTATACTTAGGCTTATGCTTATACTTAGGCTTAGGCTTTTAGGCTTAGGCTTTAGGCTAGTCAAATGAACTATTCTCAGACGTATACTTACACTTAGGCTTAGGCTTAGCTTAGCTATTCTTAGGCTTAGGCTTATACTTAGGCTTAGACGTGCGCTTGGTAAGGCTTAGGCTAGTCAAATGAAATATTCTTAGGCGTAGTCTTTTGTGCTTACACTAGGCTTAGGCTTAGGCTTATACCTAGGCTTAGGCTTAGGCTTATGGGTAGGCTTAAGCTAGTCAAATGAAACATTCTTAGACGCATGCTTACAGTTAGGCTTAGGCTTACGCTTACACTTAGGCTTACGCTTATACTTAGGCTTAGGCTTATACTTAGGCTAGTCAAATGAACTATTCTCAGACGTATACTTACACTTGGGCTTAGGCTTAGGCTTATACTAAGGCTTAGGCTTACACTTAGGCTTATACCTGGGCTTAGGCTTAGGCTTACACTTAGGCTTACGCTTATACTTAGGCTTATGCTTGTACTTAGGTTTAGGCTTAGGCTTAGACTTATACTTAGGCTTATGGATAGGCTTAGGCTAGTCAAATGAACTATTCTCAGACGGATACTTTCACTTAGGCTTGGGCTTACATTTAGTCTTATACTTAGGCTTAGGTTTACACTTAGGCTTACGCTTAGGCTTATACCTAGGCTTAGGCTTATACTCAGGCTTAGACTTGCGCTTATGGTTAGGCTTAGGCTAGTCAAATGAAATATTCTTAGGCGTATACTTAGTCTTTTGGGCTTACACTTAGGCTTATGCTTATACCTAGGCTTAGGCATAGGCTTATGGGTAGGCTTAGGCTAGTCAAATGAACTATTCTCAGACGGATACTTACACTTAGGCTTACGCTTAGGCTTATACCTAGGCTTAGGCTTATACTTAGGCTTAGACTTGCGCTTATGGTTAGGCTTAGGCTAGTCAAATGAAATAATCTTAGGCGTATACTTATACTTAGTCTTTTGGGCTTACGCTTGGGCTTAGGCTTATACCTAGGCTTAGGATTAGGCTTATGGGTAGGCTTAAGCTAGTCTTAAACTATTCTCAGACGTATACTTACACTTGGGCTTACGCTTATACTTAGGCCTAGGCTTATACTTAGGCTTAAGGCTTTCACTTAGGCTTACGCTTATACTCAGGCTTATGCTTGTACTTAGGTTTAGGCTTAGGCTTAGACTTATACTTAGGCTTATGGATAGGCTTAGGCTAGTCAAATGAAGTATTCTCAGACGGATACTTTCACTTAGGCTTAGGCTTACTTAGGCTTATACTTAGGCTTGGCTTTAGATATACGTAGGCTTATCGCTTAGGCTTAGGCTTACACTTAGGCTTAGGCCTCTCTAGGCTTGGGCCTTAGGCTTCAACATATGGTAAACTTAGGCTTATGCTTACTCTTATACTTACACTTAGGCTTATACTTAGGCTTATGGGTAGGCTTAGGCTAGTCAAATGAAATACTCTTATACTTACACTTGGGTAGGCATAAGCTAGTCAAATGAAATATTCTTAGACGTATGCTTCCAGTTAGGGTTAGGCTTATACTCAGGCTTAGGCTTAGGCTTACACTTAGGCTTACGCTTATACTTAGGCTTATACTTACACTTAGGCTGACGCTTAGGCTTATACCTAGGCTTAGGCTTACACTTAGGCTTACGCTTATACTTAGGCTTATGCTTGTACTTAGGCTTAGGCTTAGCCTTAGGCTTACGGGTAGGCTTAGGCTAGTCACATGAACTATTCTTAGACGTATACTTTCACTTAGGCTTGGGCTTACACTTAGGCTTACGCTTATACTTAGGCTTATGCTTGTACTTAGGCTTAGGCTTAGACTTATACTTAGGCTTATGGATAGGCTTAGGCTAGTCAAATGAACTATTCTCAGACGGATACTTACACTTAGGCTTACGCTTAGGCTTATACCTAGGCTTAGGCTTATACTTAGGCTTAGACGTGCGCTTGGTAAGGCTTAGGCTAGTCAAATGAAATATTCTTAGGCGTAGTCTTTTGTGCTTACACTAGGCTTAGGCTTATACCTAGGCTTAGGCTTA
>JASANF010013880.1:0-13794 GCA_030248245.1 Trissonchulus sp. WLG1_4
CGTTTTAAAATAGTAAAACACAGTTTCAGCAACCCTGCAGGCTGCAGCACTTAAACAAGTAGGCCCCAAAAAGGGGGGCAAGGTTCCTTCGCTGAGTAAGAGATACCGCACTTGGCCAAGTGGATTTCAGAAGTTCGAACCCATGGCAGTATGTTGCAGCATCTCCTTGAGTTTGTTTTGACAAAATTTTCACAAAACAAGTAGGCCCCAAAAGGGGGGCAAGGTTCCTTCGCTGAGTAAGAAATACCGCACTTGGCCAAGTGGATTTTCAAAGTTCAGACACATAGCAGTATGCTGCAACGTATCCTTTGATTTTGTTTTGACAAAATTTTTGCAAAGTACCAAACATCTACTGAATGAAAGCGCATAGGACTGGATCAATTCACAACCACAGATGCGCATAGGGGGGTACAGAGGGAGTCAGTGGGAACCCATGAATAGGGTCAGCCGTCAGCAACCCCCCTCGAACACCACGCACCCCCCTGGAGCGTCCCCACCCCCCTATCATTCCCGAAAAGTGCAAAGCAGTCAAGAAATCAAAAAATCACAAAAAATTTGAGCCGCAGCCAAAAAGTGCCCCAAAAATGAGCACTAATCGAAAAAGTGTAAAACATTTCCGGCTTTCACCGGAAATCAAACCAAAACCAGGACCACCCCCCTCTCGGCCAGGGTTCGGCACCCCCCCCCCTCACCGATTCTCCCGTGCATCTCTGTTCGCAACTTCAAACAAGTTTGACTTAAAAATACTCTCAAGTAAAAAAACTTGATGGGAATCGAGCTAGCGCACAAACTGTTCCAGCCTAGAACAGCGCCTTAGACCACTCGGCTACGCTGTCTTACAACCAAGGGAACTTACTAGAAACATGTTTCTTTAGACGCCGAACTAAGCTAACAATTTCTTTTCTTTCATTACTTAAATTAATTTAATTACAATAGGTATATAATTAATCATTTAATGTTAAATTTGGATCCACAATTTTATTACTAATTATTTATTCTAAGTGTTTCAATTTGTTTCAACAGACAGGAATGACTGAGTCTAGACAGTCATGTGATCAGCACGTGCGCATTCTCTGTTAAATTACGATTTTAGAAAAATTTAAAAATCATAAAACGTACAGAAAAGCACATTTTAGTGCATAAATAAAGTTATATTGACCATTATTAACAGCAAAATTGCAAAAGTTTGTGTTTTGCAAAAAAAGGGCAAAGACTACCCAAGCTGACTTTACACGTTAATCATATGCGCTGACCAACATGCAGAGCTGTGTTTAACACAGTGCAGAGTTGGTTTCAAAACAATAGTTCCTTCTCTAGAAGGAACAAAAAGACACAGATGCTTACTGAACACAATACCTTGTCGACACAAGGCCAAAGTCTACGTACGTATCAGGAGTCATTTGCGTATTGATACCGTTGTGTACCAATAATGCAAATGGGCAGGGCTAGTCAGTGTAGAAAAGTTTCTTGTCATTCTTTAGCGCTCACTCGTACTGTGCCTGTGCAGCACCCCCTTCGTCAGTCTGTTCAGCGAATATTATTGCCTGGGTTCCCGCGAGCAACGACCACCCACCCTCACACACCCGGTTACATCCCTCTCTGGTTATTTTTATGCTTGTTTCATGTAACACCGTGTCTGGTCCAATACTTATCCTTTGGCCTCTCATGTGAATCGGTCCTCCCCACAATCGTCGCAGCGCTAGCGAGCATAGCCCCCACCACGCTCAGATCCTACCTTCGCTTTCGCTCCCTTAGCGCTTTGCGGGCATAACGTCTAGAACATTCTCGATGTACAGTTTTCTCTCCCGTCAACCCCATGAGCGATCGCCAGTTTTTTGTCCAGTCCAGTCTAGGCCAGCATAGCAGAAATACATAACAAGGTTGACAAGGGCTGGTTTCTGAGTTCTAGACACAGAACAACGCTAGACTCGATTAAGCACTATAAAATGGTGGTCGAAATAAAATTTCACTAGGATCTGTTTAAAATACAGTAAACGTGGACCAAAACAGTAAATAGAACGCTTGTATAAATTAAACTTCATGTAGCACTACACAAAAAACAGCTCTGAAAACTTTTGCCTCCCTAAGGAACGCACCTACATACTGAAAATAATGAAATGATACAGATACGTGGAAAAGCTAATCCAATGGCTACCAGACTGTCGCATTGAACGCATTTAATTATTGTCAACCAGTTCAGGCCGGAGTGTATAAAAACCTCAGCCTTGCCAGAAACAAAGCCTGGTAAACAAATCAGGCAGGCTCGTCTGGCTATAATGTTTCTTTGCTGCATGAGGAACATTGTTTTACAACAAAAAACCATAATCACATGTGTTTTATGTTTTATACCGGTATCTAGAATTAACAAGAAAATGTATTCGTAACGCATTCCTAGCTAATGGCAAAATGAGTTTAACTTTGGAATTCAAGCTCTTCAAAATAAATATTAATCAGAAAATAAAAGTAATTTTGCACGAAACAGAATGTTATTGAAGCGTCATTGGGCACAATGCAGAGGTAGATTATGCAGAACTACATAAGTACGTCATTCAAATAATGTGAAACTTCTGACGTCATTGAACTCAATGGGCATCAGGTGCTTATATGAAGCGTCTGCTTTTGGCTCAGGTACACATATGTATGTATTATGTATGTAGTGTGGAAATATGAGAAAATAAAAGTAAACCTTATATTTGTCACTAACCGATGTGTTGAATTTAGAAAGAAGAAATGGAGGCGCCGGGAATTGAACCCAAACCGCTCACGTCGACGACACGAATGCTAACCACTACTGTGTACACCACTGCCCCCAAGTCTCTTATGCCCTATTTCACATTTACAACAGTCTCCCCCTTCTTAACATAGTTGCGAGACCCTGCAACATGCAACGATACTTGGTCGATACTCATGTTCCCGGGGAAAACTCGATGTTTCAAGGGCGGCACCAATTAACACGCAGGCTTCTAAGCCTACCTTCCTTGAATCCCATCACAATCAGGGTTTCCTGGCTTACCCACAATTACAGGGTTTCACGATCGACCCAGAACCAATACTCAACCGAATTCGAATCAGTGTTTTAACCGTTTCACCCTTAACCGTATCCGAGGGCTTTTCCTGTTGCGCCACAGCGCAACAGTATTTTTTTCGTTTTCATATGGCTTGTGTGCTTTAGTGTGAAGTACGCTTTGAGTGTGCAGTTGTATGTTTTACTGTGCGTTACATTGCAATTGCCTGTGCTGCAGACGGATTGTGTGTCTAAGTATGTGAGTTTACAGCGTGTCTGTCCCTGTCGTCCAGACAGCAGAATGCATAGCAGACAGAGTTTACAGAACAATATCTGCACCTACATACATTTGGGCTGGCTGATATAACTTCTCACTAGGGCTGGGCACGGTTACACGGTACGAACCGTGTACACGCGTGTAACCGTGTCCACGCTAAGCTTAGCGTGTACACGGTTAGGGGTCACTATCCGCGGTTACTTAGCGGTTACAGCGTGTACACGTGAAGACACAGTAACCGCGGATACTGTAACCGTTTACTCTAAACGGATAGTGTAACCGGTTACTCTAAACGGATAGTGTAACCGGTTAGACTATCCGTTTTCCGACTTCGTGCACCCGTTAAGAAAAATGTTCGTTTGGCTGCTGGAAATATGTGTTACTTACTTCATATACGCATGTGTGTGCAAGCTATATTCTTCAAGATATATAAAGGTATTTATACTGACAGCTCAGCATTGTCCCAGTAGCTCGTATGGTAGCTTGCTGGTCAGCAGATCTAGAGATGGGTGGTTCGTATCCTCCCTTGGTCATTCCTCCCCCTCTGCTTGTTGACGTTTAGTAACCGTGTAACCGGTTAGTAACCGTGTAACCGGTGAGTAACCGTGTAACCGTTTAGTAACCGTGTAACCGGTTAGTAACCGTGTAACCGGTTAGTAACCGTGTAACCGTTTACACGGTTACTATCCGTGTAAACGGCTACACGGATACTTAGCGTGTAAACGGTTACACGGTTACACGGATAATTAGCGTGTGCACGCGGATAATTGCAGTAACCGTTAGTTAGCGTGTACACGCGGTTACTGGCCTTCGAAACTAACCGTGTGCACGGATAGTGATTTTGTAACCGTGCCCAGCCCTACTTCTCACCACGTCACGCCGCACACATCTCGAAAACTACACTTGGGCGGTTTGTAGTTATTTTACGCTGCACAAGAGGCTTTGTTCGCCGTAGTATGCTAAAGTGGTGCCAGTGCGATATTTAATTACATTTTGCACCACACTTTCACTTGTTCGGCTTACCCTTAACCAAGGGACTATATGAGGGAAACTATGTACATATATACATACAGCACACAGCACGAATACGTAAAGGTTGAAGGCCCAACCTCGAGCCAGACAAGGGGGCTCCTAACCCACTTCCGAAAACAGTTCTGCAATTAGGCTGTCCAGGTTCCAGACCCGGCCTAACCTCTCCGTCCTATTTCAGAGTGTTGAACGCAA
This sequence comes from Trissonchulus sp. WLG1_4, assembly GCA_030248245.1. Lineage (NCBI taxonomy): Eukaryota > Metazoa > Nematoda > Enoplea > Enoplida > Ironidae > Trissonchulus > Trissonchulus sp. WLG1_4. Next base: position 4,506 of record JASANF010013880.1, read on the forward strand.
GAAAGGAACCCCAATTTAGAAAGAACAAGATCTTCTGCTGAGTGAGAAGTGGTTACACTGTGAGGTTTGATTGTCAATTATATTCCACAGGAAATATAAAACGCGTCCATAATTTTCGAATAAAAGATTCGTAACTTCCTCACGCTGCTCACATTTACTGCTGAGTAGCTCAAAGTCTGTCTTCAGACAACAATTGCTGAACTACACATATGCTCATGCTGTGATATCAGGGAATAAAAACATTAAATTCATTTATTTATACATTTATTTACAGTATTTACACATGACATGTGAGCCTGCATAACATTTTTGATAATTCGTGTTTGCTGCTACACAACTTGTTCATTACGTGTGATCCTGGTCTACGTGCAATTCCATTGATTCAACAGCCCGGTTGGCTGAGTGGGTAGTACTGCGTGCATCTAATTAATGATCTGATTGTCGGTCGCTCGATTCCGCCTCGGAGCTGGATGTTTTGCATCCTGCGGTAGTTTGAGATCATGCTAGTTCTGTCGAGTTGCATGTTGCATGGCAGAACTGAGAGGTACCTACCTATCCTTCCAGCGTTAATTTACGCTAGAAATTCGACCTACCCGGATTAACATAAGGAATCTCAGATTCTGAATATACGCGGCCCGCCTCAGGGTCGAATCAGGGTCACTCGCTTCGACGACAATAATGCTAACCACTACACCATAGGCTAGCCCTCAGGCCTCAAGTCTCGTAGGACAACAAATGAACAATAAAACCAGGTATATAAGGGCTAAAGTTCGACATAGTGTTTAGCAGTATACAACAAGGGTGACCTCGGTTTCTAATAAATCCAAAGCCATTGTACAACTGCACTGCGCTGAGACAATTAAAACAAACCATCCGTATAGGTATTGATGTTGGCATAAAAGCTGCATTACTACGCAGTTTTGTAGAAGTTCTTATAAAGACTGTAAGCCTGTTGCCCACATTTCCCACAATGTCATGGTGATGTAGAAGGATCTTTATTGGGATCCGCATGGGGTCACCAGGGGATCCCCTTGAAAATCCGCCTCTTATGAGACAGCTGTACTACCATAAACTGACCTTGCTGCGCTGATTCCGATGACTTCTTGACGTCGAATAATTGCGAGTATGAACAACACTTATTTTCTAGGAGTATATATGTAGGTATATCCACACTAAATTTCCATTATAGCAATGGATAAATGATGTCAGGGTCTTGTGCCAAGTGACTTGTTTGGCATTAGTTTATGGAAAACCAGTCAGTTGAGTTTCATATTTAGCTGATATTTTAAAAAATCACTATAATCTGGAATCTGGATATACTAAATTACTCACTCTAACTGTCCAAAACACGAGGAATTAAGCAGGTAAAAATGACATGTCTTAACGATTCACCAGTTCCAGACAAAAAAGCTTGGCAAAGATTCCTGTTTATTATTCAAATACTTTGTCAGGTATGACTCATAAAACGAGCACTTTAGTCCGTCAATTAGTCTGATTTTTCCGTGCACAGTTCTGCCAAAAGCAGAGCTAGCTTGAATCAAAACAAACGCATAACAAACTGGTAGTGGTAAAACTTGAGCAATTAGGTAAGTCGGAAACGGCAGAGATGCCTAACGTCGATTCTTGCATATATACAATGGCGCGCAGGCATCGAACATGCATGCTATCATGCACGAGGTCATCCAACTACCCCCACCCACCCTTCTACTGAAATCGCGCAATGGCCGCGCAGAATCGCGCATATATACTGTCCTGCGCGTAGCTGCCGAAGCACACAGTATTTGCACGTATTGCAGAACCAGAGGCAGCGTTACGTATAAATTTGGTTGGTGCCAACACATCACGCGAATCAGCTCAATCGCTTAATAGAAAAGTGTGCGATAGAAATGTGAATGTGAACAAAGCACACGCCAGCAGGTCTGGCCTGTCAGAAACTAGAATATGCAAAAAAAGTAACGTTGCGCACTCTTCATTGTGATTGTGGGCCCCTTGCGCGACCTTGCTTGTCACGCAATAAAAATCTGCGCGACTCTCCAACCTACACAGAGCGGGTACAGTTGCACTGGCGACTTTCGCTTCGGTGACAATATAGAAAACAAGCAAAAGTTTACTGCAAAAGTAATCTAGTGAGTGAGCAGGGTGAACGTTTGACAACACTAGACCTGTTGCGCAGTAAAATCCAACCGCAAACAAAAGTAACTTTAAACAATTTCAATAGTGCATCCTTGGAAGAATATAACACTGCCTGGATTAGTTACTTGTTTTAACTAATCTTGCGCACTGACCAGTTTACGCCGGTAATTGTTAGAAACACAAAATTTCAAGCCACCCCGGTAGGCAGAGTCCCAAACTGCAGTCGATTTTCTGCTATTTAGTTTTCTGAGCTCATATTTTTGCTTTCTAGGCGACGTAGCTTTGGGCAAAATTAGCAGTATTTTGAACAGTAGGAGTCATTACGTGCACTTTGTTTAATTTAAATAAAAATTTAGTGGTCACGGCACACAGAAAAAACTAGTAAAACAAAAACAAACCTCAAGCATGTTTATTTTTAAAATTGAAAAATAGACGCAAGATTACTTTGAATTCAAGACAGATCAAAACATTTTTGAAAAAATAATAGTTTGTCTCAATTGTAGCTACAACACTCTTGCTACAACTAAAGTTAAAATTTTATTTTGTTGTTTAGCGCCATGTTTGCGCCACAAAAAATTAAAGGTTACGGGTTATTGGCACATGGCGGGGTCAATCCCCCCCAGATTTGAGATTTCGGGACAAGTCCCCCTCAGATTTGACCCACCAGGACAAGCCCCCCTTCTTGATGCAGAAAGGTGCCAGAACACTCAAAAATTGTCCCAGTTTTTTTCCCCTTTTCAGTTTTGTAGCGCGGTATATAATATATATTATTTAGATAATTGCACATTATTAGCGGCAAAAAACAGACCCAATAGGAATATTGGGTGCATCAAAAGGGTTCTATGAAAATTATTAACCATCAGCTAATCAGATCGTGGGATCCTTTCAGCTACGCCCACAGCGGGAGATTTACGTCGTTACTGTGTCACTCGATACTATTAATGTAGCTCCTTTTCCATATTTGCTGTGGGCTGAGGGCGCCCTGAGCGTATTTAAATATTTTAGAAAATTGCATGCCCTACCACCGGTAGGCCGGTGGTGGGCCGGGCCGTGCCGGGCCGCGTCGCGGGCCGAGTCTAAAAAAATGCAAAATTTTTCCAAATACCTAAGCCAAACTCTTAAAAAATTCTAAAAAACACAACTATAAGCTAATTGCCGCACGTTATAACTCTGAATATGACAATACAGCAGATTATTTACGTCCAAACCAAATGTCGTTAGTTTATTTAGGTTTGCGCAGGAACATTTTTAGGGTGGATTTCACAAAGGTGGTTTTACTAAACCATTGGTTTTACGTACGTTTTGCATGATTAGCACATAATTTCATTACGAAATATCGCCTGATTCGTTACGAATTTCCCAGATTTTCATAAACCATTGGTTTAGCTCAGCTGAAAAATCAGCAAAACAGAGACCTGCTGCGCTGCAGGTTTGAAACTTCAACTGAGATAAACCAATGGTTTAAGAAAATCTACGAAATTCGTAACGAATCAGACGATATTTCGTAATAAAATTATGTGCAAATCATGCAAAACGTACGTAAAACCAATGGTTTAGTAAAACCAGCTTTGTGAAATCCACTAGAATTTCTGAATACAGCAATCGCTGCTTAGAAAAACATCACTGCTTGGACCATTATTTAAACTTTGTCAGCGATGGTGACTGATTCAGTCCTACACTTACATAGTAACAGCAGAAACATTTTGGGTATCCCTCCCACTTGGTGGTGGGAGCCCCCCTTCCCTGAGTCTACTATTGACCCCACCAACCACCATCTCCGAAAACGGACAAAACTGACCTAATATTCACCATTTTTATTTAATTGCTTGGCCAAAAAGGACTAATTTTGACAATTTTTGGCCAAAATTCAGAAAAAAGCAGCTGAAACTTTATATATTTATTTAATAAAAGCCGTACCAGGTAGAAGATGCAGTACTGCTAATTGCGAAGATAAACTTACTATATAATATACACACGTTAGTCGATGCAATGTTTTACTATTATATAGATAAATTTCATAATAATTAGAAGCTCAAAAATACAATTTGACATAAATAGCGTCAGCACAAAAAAATAAGAATAAATGAGTCCATTCGTGATCCGGATCCAGAAAACTATCGGAGAGGAATTGACCAACGTACCAATATCTGCAGCCTTGTTGTACCCTACACTCTTCCCAACAAATATGACATCAAGTAGCAATATCCTGAACAATACGAGTGAAACAATACTGCTAGCGCATAGAGAGCAATTACATAACAAACAAACAAAACTGAGCATCAAAACTCCATAAGATCATGTACCTACAGTAAATATGAATTAAATACAATCCAAAGAAATAAAAAATAATATATACTCAATACACAAAGCAAATCAAAGAACTTCAGACCAATTACCTACATTAAATAACTTGAGTAGAACACAAGGTAAGAGCCAACGTTTTAAGGACAGACTACAGCATTTCCCTAAACGCAAACTAAATACCGTTTTTCGTAAATGCCGTTTTTCCTCAAACCCTTTCCTCCCTCTGGACCTGTGGTATCAAAACAAGTCATTCAACATTCCTGGGACGGTTTTCTCCCAATACAACACAAATTTTTACCAAAATTACAGCAGGCCTATACCCTAGTCTAACTTCACCACCCCGAGATATCCTCTTTCCTTGACTACCCGTGCATGAAAATAAGACAGAACTACGCTCCGGCCAATTGTAACGTAAACTCGACTACAACAGTAACACGAAGAATAAAGCCCATATTACAGATATTCAAAGTACAAGCACGAAAGAAACAAAATTATTAGTCTACAAAAAATTCATTGTTAAGTAACTGTTTAGTCATACTAGGACTCATACTTGGATTTTCGTTTTAAGCACGGGCGTTAAACGTTCAAAGCAGAATTGGACTAAACCGGTAGGTTGATCGTCTTCATGAATTCAGGCCAAAATGAACAATATTTAAAATGCATAACCAAATAAGCTGAATAAGTGAAAATAACAAAAATATCCCAAGTGACGCTGAAACTGGTTGAGCATGAGCTAGCCAGTGAAATTTAGGAAGAACAGTGGCGAAAACGCACTCAGATCTCGCAATAAACTAATCGCAACATTCTTCAGCTTCGGTCGAAGGTTAAAAAAACACATACCTAAATATCATTATAGTGTAATAGTAAAAAGGAAACTTAATATTATATCTAATACATTTTCTCATTGTTGCTCAATCAGCTACAGCGTCACTAGTTTCGTCAATTTGATGTTCATCCCAGAATTAATCTCGCCAAAGTCACACTTTAATATCCTTGGACAGTCCAGTAATTACGCTACCCGTCACACTAACCAAAATCGCAGCAATTAGAATTAAGAGATTCCTCTGGCCCTAAAAAGAGCAAGTTTAGCAGAACGTTGAAACTACGCATCAGATCAAATTAGGTATATACATTATAAACATTAAAACTACGAGATCAGGGTTTTTTGAAAATCCGAAGTGCGGATACTTTGCGGCCTTCCAAATTTTTTGCGGACGGATAGAATTTCGGCGGACAGTCGGCAAAATTCACGCATCTATATATATTAGGATTTCTCTTTGTGCACTAAATTCATACTCAGTTTTGTAGTAAGTTTATATACTTACGGTAGCTGGTTTAAATTGATTTCAAGTTTTAGTATTTAGTCTAACGCAAAAAAGCAAAACTGATACAATGCTTACCCTAATTTCTTTGAAGTAGAAGACACCCCATAAAGCAGCAATGATACCTGGCAGCTAGAATAACAACAATTAGATAAAGAGAATAACCACATGAAAGACTTAACTCAAAACAAAAAGGTAATCTCAATACAAAATTAATATGGATTGGATGGACAGTGTAAAATAATCCGAAACAGCAGCAATCGGAATAAGTCAAAAGTCCCATAAACAGAACCAGTTTCATTTCATACGCCTATAAAACTAAGTCCCAATTGCATGCTCGATTGCTCGCTCTTGGAAATATAAGGACTCAAAACACAACCTATGAATATCCCAGCGGGCGATTGTCAAAGAGAATAAACATCAAGGGTGGATTTCGTAACGAATCAGGCGATATTTCGTAATAATGAAATTATGTGCAAATCATATAAAAACGTACGTAAAACTATGGTTTCGTAAAACCACCTTGTGAAATCCACCCTAAGAATCCTGTCCCTGAACGCACCCTGGTCATAATGGGAAATGAAATGGCCACGGACAGATGTTGATTGGCCACAAAGAACATGACCTGGCCGACACTCCAGGCCAAGCCGCAGGCGAAGGAGGGCAGGAACAGAGTGTGCGGCATGTAGGGTTTGCTTTGGTGATAGACGCTGTAGAGGACGAACAGAAGGGTGCACATCAGAAAGACGCCCAGAAAATGAGAAAACACATAGTGCAGACCTGAAAATATAGCAAGAACATGAGTCCATACAATATGTATGAGGAGAGATGGGGACCCCCCGAAACAAAAATCGAGGGACCGGGGGTAGGGTCCCGAAAATTTGGGAAAAATTTAAATGTAGAGTGTTTTTAAATTTTTCTTAAAGTAAAAATAGAACTTCACAAAATGTTGCAAAATTTAGGGTATTTTTTGTCAATCAGGGGGGAGAGTCCTCAAAATTTGACCGGAGAGGCCCCCCAAACTTTTGACCAGGTCATATGAAGACAGTACTTTACAAAATATATTATATACTTATTCAACTTATCTAGACCTTCAAAAAACGGCTAACCTGCAAAAACCCCGCTAAAGCATACCGGAATACGACAAATATTTACGCTTAACGTATATTATATAATATAAAGCTGAGACAAAACTGACCTGATTTTGGTGCATTCGGATATGTATCTTGAATGTATATGACCGGAGTAAAAGTCAATCCCATTAAACAGCCAGAACCAAGCGCAACCAACACCGCTCTACAAAATAACCCCATGATTAAAATATCATAGTTCACACCATATCTGCACACGTGAACACGCTCTTAAAATAGAGGGTTGGCTCCAGTGGCGGTCCCAGGGGGGGGGGGGACGGGCGGCCGCCCCTACCCTCCCCCGAAATGTTACCCGAGTGAAATTTTACACAAGAGTCCCCCTTTTGGTTTTTATGGTCCGGCCGGAAAATTTTTCTGATGCGTCCCCAATTGATCAAATTTGGCCTAAAAATAAAAAATTTCCCCTAATTTTTTCCTGGGGGCTGCCGCCCCCAGACCCCTGCAACTCTGTGGCTCACTATTCCTTGTCATTATCTTTCATCAAAGCCTATACATGTATACATGAGTACATTATGCTGCATTTGATTTCTACACAAGTGATTATGCTGCATTTAGTTGTGTAATACACTGTCTTCTGTCTGATGTGACGTTCTCATCATGTGTTTTATTTTCCTGTCGGAAAAAACTTTCTGATACGTCTCCAGTTGACCAAATGCGACGTAAAAGTTGAAAAATTATCCATTTTTTTCTGGGTACACGACTGGTTTTTACTACAAACAGACTCAATTCATTGCCCTTGATATGGCTGCGGCTATAACAAATTAGCGTTATGCTGAAATACGTTATTATAAAAAGTCAAAAAATTTCTTCAGACCTCCCCCCCCCCGAAATCGAAGTCTGGGACCGCCAGTGGTTGGCTCTTGTTTCTATGTTTAAAGTGGTATGCCGTCTCAAAAACGCAAACACTAAAAGAAACACAAGTTTTGATTTGTTTTGCAAAACTAGAAAATTCGTGCAGCATTTAGAATTTTTAATTATTCCATTTCTCTTATCGGCCATCAAAGTCAAAAGAAAGAAGAGTTTGACTGAAACGGCAAATTTGAGCGTGGCCCATTGCCCTTTAATATGTACATTTATATGGTAATAGGTACAAGAGTCGGGAATCTAAAAAAATCTACAATCGAGATTTTCGGTAACTAACTATACATATCACCCTTTGAGAAAATTAAAGCCAAAAAAATTTTTAGACTATAACAATAAATTGCCTTCAATAACATAATACCTGGAGCAAAGCTTGAAGAGTAATTTTTAATTCCAAAAAATCAGTTCCTATTCTTCAATAATTTCCACATGAAGTCACAAAACAGTGCTCACACAATACGTTCAAATTTTTTCAGCATGGCCGTCAAGTTGCTACAACGTGCGTCAGACAACGAAAACTTCACAGCAACTCCGCGAGCAGGCCTATTTTTCAGGCCTTTAACTTTCGAACCAATCACCTGCTCCCTGTCAACAAATTCATCCTCCTCGCTAGTAGCCTCTTCCTGAAACCACAACTTATCAGTTAATTCATTAAAAATACGCTCATACTGAAACCACACGTTATCAATTAATTATTCATTAAAAATATACGCTCATCCTGAAACCACAATTAATCATCAATTAATTCATTAAAACCCTACTCTAACAATAACATATACGCTAACATGTTTATGCTTGTAATGACGTAAGATTTATAGCAACAGGCATGTTCAAGACGTAATCTCAAAACTTACGCTGGTTAGTGGCTACGGCTAATCAGCACCCCACGCAGACAAGCCACAAATTAATTTTCTAAGCACGTGTTTTCTTAAACTTACCGTCGCCTGGAGCCAGGAAAGTTTGGCCTGTCCAAATGTCAACCTGACGTACATTTCGTCAAATATATATATATATATATATATATATATATATATATATATATATATTATATATATATATATATATATATATTTTTTTTATATATATATATATATATATATATATATATATATATACTCCGGTTCAGAAAACTATGCCAGGCTATACTAGAACTAGTATGCACGCCAATATAATAGTAAATATACATACTAAAACAATCAAACTATGTTATTTTACAGCTTGAAAATACAGCACCAGAATAACTAACTATTGAAAAGCACACAACAATATCTACTATAAAATATATACTAAAAAGTAAAACCACCTTTAACTGACTTCATTTTCATCATTGGCCAACAGCTCATCGCTTTCATCGTGAACATTGGCAACAATGATCCCAGGCTCGGGGCTACAGAACTTTTCACGAACGAAAAAAGAATCGAACTAAAACAAAAAATATTTGAACAAGTGACAATTAATGCGAAACACAGCATTTTGTAGGAGAACAGTCCAAAAACGTTCAACAAAATGTTCATCTCC
>JASANF010013881.1:0-17926 GCA_030248245.1 Trissonchulus sp. WLG1_4
TATATACTATTTAAATAAAAACACAAAATTTTAGTTGCCATTTTATAGACATTTAGGCAGCTGATGCCTGTAGTATCAGTGAAAAAGGTCCCAAAAAATTTTTGAAAAAGTACAAAATTTATACAAAATTTGTACAAATCTTGTACAAAATTTATACAAATTTTGTAATTTTATACAAAAATTCAAAAATTTTTTTGTTGGTTTAGTTGCCATGTTATAGACATTTAGGCAGCTGAGGCCTGTAGTATCAGTGATAAAGGTCCCAGAAAATTTTTTGAAAAAGTACAAAATTTATACAAAATTTGTACAAAATTTATACAAAAGAAGTACAAATTTTGTACAAAAAAATGTACACATTTTATACAAAAATTCAGAAATTTTTTTTGTTGGGTTTAGTTGCCATTTTATAGACATTTAGGCAGCTGAGGCCTGTAGTATCAGTGATAAAGGTCCCAGAAATTTTTTTGAAAAAGTACAAAATTTATACAAAATTTATACAAAATTTGTACAAAATTTATACAAAATAAGTACAAATTTTGTACAAAAAATCAGTGGCGGATCCAGGGGGGGGGCCGGGGGCCCCGGGCCCCCCCCCCCTTTGGGTCTGGGGGCCCCCCCTTTGGCAAAGAGGGCCCCCTCAAAAAATTTTCCGATACGTTCCCAATTCATCAAATTTAGCCCAAATATCCGAAAAATTTCCTGGGGGCTGTCGCCCCCAGGCCCCCAGAACTTTTTAACGTAGTTCTCATTGTTATTATCTGTCGTAAAGGTTCATGCATGTATACATATATGGCTGCATTGTGCCTAGCCTAGCTTTAGCTTTAGCTCTAAATGTGCACTAAATAAAAGGTTTCTAGGCAGCTCTTTTTTGTGCAATGGGTTGCAATTTTTGTTAATGCTAACGCAAAAAAATTCAGTTTTTCAAGAGTTGCAGGGGCCTGATGGCGGCAGCCCCAGAATAAAAAATTTAGTTGTTTGGCCGCATTTGGTGGACGCAACGAAAATCCGTCTGGGAGCGACCCAACATGAACCTCCGAAATCACTATAGTTTCCTGTAAACGTTCCAAAAATTGCTTTTTCAAGGCACATATTATTTCAAAATTTAAAAAATCTCTAGCTTCTGCAGGCTGCCGCCCCCAGACCCCCGCATGTCACATGCACTGGTTTCTTGACAAATGTAGCTTAAATTTATATTTTTAATGCAAATAGTAATTCAAAATTAAAAAAATCTCAAACTTCTGGAGGCTGCCGCCCCCAGACCCCCGCATGGCATATGCGCTGGTTTCTTGACAAATGTAGCTTAAATTTACATTTTCAATACAAATTGTATTTCAAAATTCTGAAAAAGCTCTAGCTTCTGGGGCTGCCGGCCCCAAACACCCGCATATGCACTTTTTTCTCAAGTGTAGCCAAGGGCGGACGGTGGGGGGATATAGGGGATATATCCCCCCTTTTGCCCGGAGCAAAAGAAAATTTACTGCATTTACTTGGCTAATACACTGTCTGATGTGACGTTCCCATCTTTTGTTTTAATTTTCCTATCGGAAAAGATTCTGATACGTCTCTAGTTAACCAAACTCGGCCTAAAGTTTACAAAAATCTCCAATTTTTTCTGGGAGCTGCCGCCCCCAGACCCCTACAACTTTGTGATTTTTAGTGATGTTGCATTTTTAAGGCATTTTGTAAGTGTTACATATTATATAAACTTGCTAAAATATATAAACTTGCTAAAATGTACATTTCACCCCATTACGAAAAATTCCAGTATCCCCCCCCCCCCGGCCACCGAAATTTTTTTCTATGTATATACACCAGTGTTTCAGGGGCTGTCGCCCCCAGACCCCCGCGACCAGGAAAATACCAGTATCTTGCAGCATTTCAGCACGTTAAAATGGCCTCAAAAAATTTTTACATGAAATTGATTGCTCGCTACCTCCCCCCCCCGTCGTCGCCCGAGGTAGGCCCCCCCCCTTTGAAAATTTCTGGATCCGCGCCTGCAAAAAATGTACAAATTTTATACAAAAATTCGGAATTTTTATGTGGTTTTAGTTGCCATTTTAGCAACATTTAAGCAGCCTGATGCCTGTAGTATCAGTAAAAAAGGTTCCAAAAAATTTTTTGAAAATGCACAAAATTTATACAAAATTTGTACAAAATTTATACAAAATAAGTATATACAAATTTTGTACAAAACATGTACAAATTTTATACAAAAATTGAGAAATTTTTTTGTGGTTTTAGTTGCCATTTCAGAGACATTTAGGCAGCCTGATGCCTGTAGTATCAGTAAAAAACTTCCCAAAAAAAATTTGAAAAAGTACAAAATTTGTACAAAAAATGTACAAAAGTCATACAAAAATGTTTGAACAAGAAGTAGAAAATTTGCACAAAATTTGTACAAAATTTATACAAACTTGCACTCTGAGTACAAAATTTATACAAAATTTATACAAAATTTGTACAAAATTTATACAAAAATGTACAAAATTTATACAAAATTTATACAAACTTGCCAAGGTAGAAATACAAAATTTATACAAAAATTATACAAAATTTATACAAAATTTTTTGTACATTTTTTGTATAATTTTTGTACTTTTTTTGTATAAATTTTGTACTCATTTTTTTCCTGTGGTGGCACTCCTGAAATGTGGTTTTTTCCCATTATTTTAAAAACGCGCAAAAATAAACATGCATTTTTAGAACATTGATGTACATATCACATAAAAAAATTGAAAATTTTTGAGCAAATTTCAGCAAGAAAAATAGATTTTCACGGAAAAGCCTTCACAAGCCAGTGCATTTACACGTATGTAAAGAATTTGAAAGGCTGAAAAACACTAGCAGCTGTGTTTTACTGGAACATACTTAAAAATTTTGGTATTTTATTGAGTGTGGTATAATTTTTTTGAGAACTAAAGCAAATATTTTCTGCATGAGACAGAAATATAGTGCGTGTGAATACAATCGCAAATTCTCGGCTTGCGATTTTGAAAAATTGGCTCTACAAAGTTAAAATATGGCACATAAATGCACCTTGTCGTCTTCGAGCGGTCGCGAAAATGGATTTTGAGCAAATCGGTAGTATTTAAGAAATTTAGTCAAATTTATGTTTTTCAAAAATCGCGATTTCAGTGTTTTCCAATGTATCAATCAAATTTATCAAAAATTACATTTTGCGACCGCTCGATCATGTTAAGGGGGCGCTCCGGGAATCGGGGGTTACATCGAAAACTAGCAAAAAAATTGGCAAATGTCAAACTTTACTACACATACATGTACTATGGCACAAGAGAACACTGGAGGCAAAATTTCATATCACGTGATCATGTCACGTGACTCCCAGAGCACCAAACGTGAGTGGATTTTCGGCAAACGATAACTCTGCTTATACTTTATGTATAGTCACACTTTACATGCCAAAATGTAGCTTATGTGCTTCTTTAGTTGAACATTATTTTGGTTTTTAACATTTATGTCAGGTTTGGATAAAAAATGTCATTATGTGTTTTCGAAGTCGAACTCTGAGCAATAAAATTCATATAAAAATTTTCTAAGCTTTATTTAAAAAAAATAAAAAATTGTTCAACTGCGCAGAGCCCAAGGCTATAATTGTGCAAAATTTTGTAGAAAAATATCTCACCAGCATTTTATAATCAAATGCCGAAAAATTGGTTTTGTATTCACGCAGCCTATATTTGAGTCTGCTGCTTCTGAAAATGGTTTCTTGTGCGAATTTTTGCACAGAACGCAATAAAATTGTTTTAATTTTTCATTACGACAAATAAAATCTACGTATCGTCTGTTTGCAAAACCTCAAAAAGCGTTGATGCACTGGCTTACTTGCTGAATTTGTGTAAAAGTTGAATAAAATCAGTAAATTGTCCAATTTTTTCCAAATTTTTTGCTATAGAGATATGCACGTCAAAACATCAGAAATAGTATTTTGGGCAACTTTCCTTCACGAATGATAGGTCATTTTGGCTGTTTTTAAAAAATACGGCCCAAATCCTTGATTCCCGGAGCGCCCCCTTAAGGTGGCGCTCAGGGGAACCGACTTTGGCGTTTAATTGTTTTTCAGCGACATTTTTGACCATAATATCTTGAAGAGAAGTTGTTCAGAATAAAAAAGCTTTCATTTGATGTGCATATTACGCTAAAAAAAATTTTCAAATTTTTTTGACCATTTTTGTACTTCTAGCGAAAATTTTTTTATCGCGATATAAATTAATTACTTATTTCACTAAAATGTGCGTTTTCTTAGCTTTAAATTGATGTATTGAACATGCAAATTTTTTGAAGCTTTTTTGAGCTATTTAGCCATCCAGCCATTTAGCCATAGCCAGCCAAAATAGCAAGCCAAAAATAAATCACCTAAAAAGCTGATAAATCTTCCAAAATGTCAAATGTTTGATTTATTTTCTTAAAAAATTGATTATGGCTTTTGGTAACTTTTATAACGGAATTATGCATTACTAGGAAAGGTATAATTTTTGAAAAAGTGAAACGTGTGGGCAAACCTCACATTTTTTCGTAGCGAAGTCGACTACTTTTTTTTTATCTAGCTCCCTGCTGCCGATTGGGATCGTGTTGAAATTCTGCAAAATGAAAGAATTTTTTTGATTTCTAATTTTTGGCTTTCAGTACCTTTTGTAGCCGCTCAAACACAGCTGATTTTTGAAAAATTGATTTTTTGAAAAATCATCAATCGAAATCGAAAATCAAAAACTTTTGACGTTTGGATTTTTAAAAGATCTTTCGATCGACACCAGGATCATCAAAATCGGTTGAGGTTTCGACGAGCTAGGTCGAAAACAAAATTAATGTGAATAGGAAATTTGACATAGTCATAAAATCTGACATAATTGCATTAAAGTGCTGAAGAGCACTGAAAATAGGTTTTTTGAGCCCATTTTGACATACAATTAAAGTGGTATTGCTACTCATTGCATGAGTTGAGTTCCGAACATGACTTTTTTTACTGAGCGCTACCTTAAGCCGAGCAAAATGAGCTATTGATAGCGCAAAAGCTAGTTACTTGCGAAGAGAAATCGTAAGCCAAAGTTCCACTCACGTTTGTTCTACAGTGAATGCTATTTTGCATCAATCAACTTCATTTTTGTGTTTAGGCATACTTTTACACCAGCTTACCAGTGTCTATCTAAAATTGGCCCCAGACTTCTGTTTTTCGAAAAGTCACATTTCAGGAGCGCCACCTTAATGAAAATCTAGAGTGAAATTATTTATTTATTTTATTTTATTTATTTTATTGTTTTACGTCACACCTGCTATATGAGCTATGTAGCTCGTTTGTATAGCTTAGACGGATAAAGTAGGTAAATTAATATAATTTAAATTGTTAACGGTTCTTTTGTTAACGGTTATGACTTCTGTTCTGATACTGCATAATTGATGCTCTGAACTTTTTGTATGGTCCAGTCCTATCTGCAATATTGAGCTTATTCCATTCTCTGGTAGCATGTACTTGAAATGACCGGCTCATGAAGGTAGTACTGTGTTTGACCATTACGATTGCTGTAGGATCCCTTTGACAATAAGCTGTAGAACTACAGTAGAACATGTCAGCTATATAGTTAGGCTGGCCAATTATTACTGCTTTATACGTGAGTAAAAGCATGTGAGTCCAACGTCTTTCTGATAAGGATGGCAGCAAAGGGCTACTTGCGAAAGAGTAGTCCCACGGCAGGCGCAGTAGCTGCCTTATTGCAGAGTTTTGAAAACGATCCAATTTATCTGAGAAAGTATAGGGTATGCCAACAAGTAAGGCACTTGAATACTCAAGATAATTTTTAACGTATATGCTAAACAATGTTAATAGGACCCGAGGTGGAAGCGGAGTACGTACTTGACGCGATTTCTGCAGCGAGAACGATGCCTTTTGTAGCATTTCTTTAACTTGAGAGTCACGTTTTAGCTTGGATTCATTAATCTAACCTAGCACTTTTATGGATTTTGACGTTGTTATAACAGTGTCGTCTAGGAGCAGTGAGGTGTGTACAGCTTTTCCGTGCTGGTCAAGCAAAATGGTCTGGCTTACATCAAAAAGCAATCTTATATGCTTCTTGTAGCTTAGGGCCTTTTCACAAAATGTATTAACTGGATTAGATTAACTTGATTAACTTCAGCAACTAAGCATTAAATTGACGAAAGTTTATGAAACTTTGCAGGACAACTAAACTATGTCATTTCCATTTCCTTGCAAAATTTTATAAAATTACGCTAATCCTATGTTGAGTCATGAAGTTAATCTAGATAATCTAATGCAGTTAATATAATTTGTGGAAAGGCCCTTAGTTTTAAGTAAGCATGGGCACGGTTATCGGTTAACCGATCGGTTAACCGGTTAACCGAAAACAGTCGGTTAACCGGTTATAGCTGTAACCGTATCGGTTAACCGGTTAACCGAAGTGTGCTTCAGACAACCGGAAAATTTAACACATTAGAAACGTTTATTTGACCAAATGGACCAAACGGTTTAAAAATTATGCCTAAAATTGCCATTACCAACCACAAGGATTAAATTGACATAATCAATAAGTGGCAGAGGGGTACCTGGCTAAGCCTAGACTTACGCAGGCAACAGGACGAAACACGGGTCTAGTGGTTATAGGCTTATTATATACCAGCACACCACACACAGACACAGGTAACAATACCACACGCACACACAACTGACCCACGACAGGTCCCTACGGCTAAGCCTGACCGGTTATCTCCTGTCACAAACTAGGCTGACCAGTGATCTATGATCACTGATCAGTGATCACCAACCGTCGAAACCTAGGACCTAACCTTCCAGGCCCTCCAGGCCAACTTTCTTTTCCTAGCTTTCATTCCTAAGTCCTAAAGCCTTCCTTCCTAGTTCCTATAGCCTTCCTTACCGACCTACATACTTAACCGACCTTCCTGGGCAGACTGCCGAATTTCCCAAGTTGCAGCGGCTTTTATAACCTCAAAAAGTCACATAATGAGTCAGCAGCCAATTGTTTGAGTGACTGGCTTGATTGCGCAATATGAAGCAATCATGCCAAGTGAAATAGTTTTATCGTTTGCAATACGTGTGTAAAAGTTTTATTAACTTGAAAACTAATTTGTTAACTTATTAAATACTTCATAAATAACTTATAAATAACTTATTATTTTAAGTTAAGTGCGTAAAATGCTTAATAATGATTAAATCGTGAGTTGGCTTGTGACCTTGTCACAATTATAATTGAAACCTAATTAAATTTAATCTTAGCGCCTGCTTTTTAATCAAACTAAACGGATTTAGCAATGAATGGAAATGTTCAGCGTGCATATTAAATCCGTTCAGTTATCGTATGTAGTTGAGGAATGGGTTCTCATTAAATTTTATCACTAACTTATTGTAACTTGTTTGGTCTGTTTAATCCGATATGTCTGCCCAAAAGTCAAAATACGTCCCATCTGTTTAATTTGATAAAGGAATGGCCCCTGCCCCCTTGGTTTTCTAAACCACCATTGAAATAGTGTGAACTGTAGTTTTGGTAAAAATAATAATCTTCTGCGTTGTTTCTGTTTCCTATTAATCCACCACAAAAGATTATGAGACTGCACTGTAAATCTTGTGGGGCTGTGCAGTTGTAATATTTGTGACTCGATTTAGTGTTACAGTAAAGTGCAATAACCCGACTTATACTGCACGCAGCAGCGTCCAGTCTACTTATACTGCACAGTGCACGCTATACTCGAATCGATTTACAAGTCATTTATAGCACCTGTGGTTGTGATAAAAGTAACTGATACGCATGTGTGAATCCCTCGTGCAAGTGCACTCGTGCGCTCCGCGCACTCGTGCTCCTACACTTGGAGTTGCACAGAAACATGCGTATAAATTCCTTATAGCACGCCAACCAGTGCCATAACCCATACTTATATATTTTCAAATGAGAAAAGTCAAAAATTAGAAGTTTTGGCGGTTAATCTCGGTTAACCGGTTAGTAATTTTAAAAATAGTGCGGTTAGCCGGATAGCGATTTTGCTAACCGTGCCCATGCTTAGTTTCAAGTGCATCGAGTTGAAGGTCATGCTCATGTACGTTTATATCATCAGCATATCTTATCATAGTTGGTGACTTGTAAATCCAGAATAAATCAGCCACAAAGATGATGAACAAGAGAGAAGACATACAAGACCCTCGGGAGACACATTTGGCAAGTGGCATGGACTGTGACTCATGCGATCCGATGCGCACTTTTTGCTGACGGTCAGTCAAAAAACTAGTCAACAACTCTGCTGTAGCATTACACGCTCCAAATGCTCCAAATCCAGGTCTCTATTTTGCTGAAATGAACGAATGAGGCGATTTTTTGTGATGAAATTATGTGCGAATCATATAAAAACGTACGTAAAGCCATGGTTTAGTAAAACCACTTTTGCGAAATCCACCCTCAGGGGTAGAATAAGTCGGAAAAACGGCATTTTTTCGACTAATGATCCGGAGTCCCCCTATGTCCCCACCCCTCGGGGTGGGGGGGGGTAAAATTGAACGTTCTTTCGAATAGGCTAGGTTAGAAGTTTATAGGATGTAAGCTTTAGCGGGAAATCAAACTTTGTTCAAAAAATAGACTACATGAAATTTTTTGCGCAAAATTGGATTTAGGTAAAAATACTGAATCAAATGAAAACTTGCTGCTACCATTGAAAGAATAACTTCTAAGCTACTAAATGCTGAAAAAATTTAGTTACAGAACTTTTTCTGAAGCTACCAGGATCAGGCTAATAGAAGCGTTACAGCACAAGTAAGATTCAGTACAAATTTCGGGCGCTAGTTGCGAATTTTTTTAAAATATGAAGCTATTTGCCGTTTTTTTGTGCGGTAAAGTTATTTCTGATGCTTCTTAGCAGGTTTTTTCTTCAAATGAGGCCTCAGGCTTACGCTGAGGCTTAGTGCTTAGGCTTAGGCTTAGTATTTGGGTGAAAAAGAAATTAGTCTTCGTTGCGTGCAACAAATAAAAGTGCACTTGCTACTGTAAAATCATAACTAAATTTGAACTTTTGCGGCTCAATTGACTGTCGTGCCAGCTTGATGCTGAGCATCAGTGACACTTTGAATTAGTATTTACAGTACTGTAGTACTGTATAGTATTTGAATTTATTAAAAATTGGTACTTATGACTAAAGATGGCTTTTTTTCTGGGAAAATGTAATTACTTTATTGTCCACGGGTCCACCCAAAAAGAAACAAAAACTTTCGATATATGAGCTATATGATAAACGTTTTTTCCGTTGTTTTTTTATTTAGCATAGTATATCGCTTGGTAAATGAATAAACTTTCTTCTAAAAAAATGACGTTTTGCGACCAGTAGCGTAGCCAGGAGCCCAGGATCAAGTTGAGGGAGGGGCTAACGCAGGGGCGTACCCAGAAATTTTCAAAGGGGGGATTTAGCCAAAATTTTTAGCTGCGCTTGTTGGTGAAATATAGGACATAGAAGTCACTTCAGTGGCGTACCCAGGGGTGGGGGGCTAGGGGGACATCAGCACAGGAAAACCAGGAAATTTGAATTTTCTGTAAGTTTCGGATACTTTTTACACGCGTTTCAGAGAAAATTCACATGTTTTTCACATCTGTAAATATCAGGTAAATTTTATCTGAAATTCTTGTAAAAAGTATCTGAAATTTATCTGAAAAGCCAGTTATATTTTTTTCAGATAAAATTCAGAGTCTCTGAATTCTGGGTGAAATTCTCTGAATTTCCCCTGAAATTCTCTGAAATTTATCTGAAATTCCTCTGAAAGTCTGTAAAATGTCTGTAAAATAATGAGTAATGCTGACAACTATTATTGGTATTTAGTTATATATTTTTTGTGGCTTTAAGGTGGCACTCCTGAAATGTGACTTTTCTAAAAACGGCAGTTTGGGGCCAATTTTAGATACACAATGGCAAGCTGGTGTAAAAGTATCGCTAAATACAAAATATGAAGTTGATTGATACAAATTAGCATTCACTGTAGACCAAACGTGAGTGGAATTTCGGCTTGCGATTTCTCTTCGCATGTAACGCCTATTAACCTTTTAAGTCAAGTGTCATAGAGTCGGTACAAATATATAAAATCACTTCAAGTTCTGATATACGTAAGAAAGTTGGAAAGTTAAATTGTTGATTCTGGCTTTCAATGTTCTTCGTATACGTAATTCAAGTACAAGTTTGATAATTTCATATTTCTTGATAATTCAAGCTAACTTTGTTTCGGCTGGAAATTTAAATAATGTTGAAAAGATCTGAATATGTTCTTTTAATTTCTCAGATTGCTTGTTAAGAATCTGACTTGTGTAGGCATAATACCGATTTTGCCGAAGTAATTATTCACAGTAATCCCTAATTGGTAAGTCGATTTTGGGTCCAAAATAATTCCCAGAACAGCGGATTACAGCCATGAGACGCCTTTTGGAAGTAAATATTACAGGCGCCCAGACGGCTTAGAATACAAATTAGTTAGTGCATACGAATCTTTAAAAGAGTCAGTCATATAACAGAAGTCGATTCTTGCTGGTTTGTAAATTCTATCTTGTAGAAGTCCCCAGTTACAGTAAGATAAGTCACCCTAGGGTAGATTATGCTTTTGTAAGGGTTAGGCTAATCTCGGAAATTGTGTTATGTTTTAGTGTCCGATCTTGGGGAAAGTCAAGCCAGTCAGTCATAGTCAAGTCATAAATAATACTACAAGTCACCTACAATACCATTCTTTTACTCTTGCTAATAAACTATGGGTACATATCATGTTGGTGTGGTGGTTAGTTGAGCTAAGACTAAGGTACAACAGGTATAAAATATGAGTATGATGATAAGAACAAGACGATAAGAGATACATATATGTAGGATGATTGATCTACGGGATATATAGGGGTTGACATATTTGGCGCTGCGAGTAGGGTCGAGTTTGATGTTTCTAGATTTGTTCAAGTCACTTGTCATAATCCATTCTATTATAATTCTTTTGTTTCTAGTAAACAACAGTTTGTGAATAACCAATCGACAAGTTTGCAGTCATATCGTCAATTCCGACAACTGTGACAACCTCAAATCCCGTTGGAACGTCGTGTGGACGTGCGACCGTCGATAATATCACGGGACACGGTGGGAATTTAACCATTGGCCAGGGTTAATACGTTGATCTGTGAGCGAACCTGTTGGCAAGACTCGTCACTTGGCAGCTCAATTACAACTGACAATTCCCACAATTCAAGCATCAAAGCTAGTGTAAAATCATCAAACGGGGTATGTATGTGTCGCTAGCATAGAAAGTGTTTCGTTACATTGAAGTTTAATAATTACCACGTGTTAGAAATTGTTTTACTCATATTCGAAATTATTAACACTGGAGGACAATAGGTCCGAGCGTGCCCAGCGCTACGAACAAAGGGAGCGTAGGCAAATGGAGGGCGAAATAGAGGCACTGCGCCAAGAGTTATCAAGGTTAAGTCAAACAACGGAGTCACTTTCAAATAGTAGTAGAAGGGGCGGAACACCCAGGTGCCTAAATTTACCGTTTTTTAATGGTGATTTTGGGGAAGATTTTGAGGAGTATTTTGAACTTTTTGAACTGATGAGTCGTGCTGAAGAATTCACTGAAACTCAAAAACTGGTTAAACTCCCTTCACTTCTCCGGGGTAACGCACTGCAGTGTTATAGGCAACTACCCGAAGCGGTGAAAAATAATTACGTACAGTTATGTCAGGCTCTTAAGCAAGGGTTTCATCCCCCAGCTAAGGAAATGGTGAGTTCGGAAGAGCTACACAATCGTACACAAAAGTCACAAGAGTCCGTAGCTACGTTTGCGACCGAACTACAACGGCTTGCCCGTGCGGCGTATCCAACTATGGAGTCACGTGCAAGAAACGAGATGCTGCGCGGACTTTTTCAGGCTGGCCTAAGACCTGAACTGCAGGATAGGCTAGGATACCTATCCACTCCCCCTAGCTCCTTTGAGGAATTAGTGACCGAAGCTAAGCGTCAAGAAGCTTTAGAAGCACGTAGGGGTCAATCTCGCCTTAGGCTCCCAGATAGTACTGCTCAGTTGCAGGAGCTTTATGAAATTAGGCGCGAACTTAATGAGTTACGTAAGTCACAAAATCGACAAGGAAACCGTCGTGGAAGCCGGCATCCAACGACTGGTGTCCCAGTCCAGGCTATCTCCATAGAAGGATCGGATTGGAGGCAAGAATTTGAGGGCCTGGAGAAGCGAATCGAAGAGACCTTACGTAAGTTCCAAGACGACTTTTTACGTGCCAGTGGCCGCAATCGATATCGATCGGATGGACCGAAGACAGGTAAACGAGATAGAAGTCCACCAAAATGGACCCCCGATGGAAAACCAATCTGCCTCCGGTGCAAAAAGGTAGGGCATATGATCAATCAATGCAGAGCCAAACCACAAGTCACCAACAGGGGTAAGCCAAGCTACACTAAGTCACCACCTAAGAGTCACCCCGTGCGCGTAAACGCAGTAGAACCATCGGAAGAAGTCACTGAATGGCCTGCAGGTACGTCCGATAAGTCAGAAGTAGCCGTTGAGCTAGAATTAGAAAAGTTGCGGTCTGAAAACAGTGTTCTTCGTGAGCAAGTAGATAGATTGTTGCCCCAGCAGTACTCATATTTTGTGGGGGCCATTACGACAGCTACTTTTTTACCTACTGTAGAGCGTCCAGAAGCGCTAAAAGACGGCCAAAGCAAAGGCCCCTGTGGCGCCACGGAACCTCCTACGTCGTTAAGTCGACATTCAGCGCCTGGTATAAGTCCCAGTAGGAATTCTGTAGGTAGCCGTCGTAGTTTAAATCTGGCACGGCAAAAAGTCATGAGAAGGGGGAGCAGGAAATCAGGTATGATATTGCGAGTTGGTTCAGTGTTGCTACGAGTCACGCTATGTATAGCAGTGTGGTGTGCTACTGTTACCACCGCTTTGAAATCGTCACCAATGATCTGCGACGTACAGAACGAAAGAAAACTTTGGAAACTGCCCGAAGTGACGCCCTGTTCTGGAATGGGAATGTCAACGTTCAATAAACCTGGAGAACTTCAAATAACCAAGCTCCAACTTTACAAGAGAAATCACCTTCAATACAAGACTAAGGCGTGGCGATGTGTTATTATGAAGCAAACAGTCCAAACATTCACCTACTTCTTTAATGACGAACACCTGAAAAGGCAAAAGACAGAAGCTTTACCAGTTACATCAGCAGAATGTCACAGAATGATAAAGTTCAGGAGATGTCAGTATGGTTCGTTAAGTCAAAAGGGAGAGCTGTTGCAGACCGAAAATGATCTAAACTGGTACTATCCTGGTGGCGGCGTTTACTGTTGTCGCTGGAAGATATTTGAGGCAATAAACTGCTTCCTGTATGAAGCTTACGTCTACAAGCAGCACGATTCACAAACAATGGAAAGCACAGCAGGAGTCGTCACAGGCTGCCAGTACCATGAGCGTGAGTGTGCCTTAAAGGATTCAAGTTTTCTAACGTGGAAGACAGAGGACCAAGAGCGATGTCAGCTCCTTGAATGGCGTCAAATGGAAGGAGAGGAAATGGGCGAAGGATGGTTGGCATGGGATAAGAGTCTAGCATTGACCTTCACAAATCATGAAGTGTCAACAGACTGTAATGGCCGAAAAGTCGCTGTATCAGATCAAGGCATTGTTTCACGGGTCCTCAGCAGAAGTCCTAAGCATTTGCGTACATCTAATCAATTGCTTCAGTTTGAAAATAAAACACGGCACAAAAGAAGCCATAACTGGAACATCAATGAACAAGGAATGGTAACCACAGATCTACTAGCAGCAAGTCTCCAGGCTGTAGAGGTGGATGTGAACCGGTTGGTCAGGTACACATTCCAACACGCATTGCACTCGACATGCCAGTCTATGAATACACTCGTTAAAATTGTTAGAGCGAATATGTTAACCCAACCCACCATGTCAATGCGTCATCTTCTGGGCAGAGCCAACTTGGTGGCAAAATCTAGCGGTGCGACAATTGAGACATACCCTTGCCAGTTTCTAAATAAGTCTGCCATTGAGTTTTTACCAGTTGGCCAGGTTTGCACTCAAGAAATCCCTATCAAATTTGAAATTGGGGGAAATCTATATAAAGGTTACTTGGATCCACTTACTAATGTTGTCGCAGACGAAGGGAGCCCAGGAAAGTGTAACCATTTGGAAGAACTGCCTGTCGAAATAAATGGCCAAAGTTACATTTACAACGGAAACAATGGTACTATCCGGTTGGCAACCCGGCTAAAAAACCTAAAAATATACGAGTGGAATTGGAACGATACATTTGTTGAGGACAACACCATTTTCCACCAGGTCATAATGTATAATTGGTCGGAGCTGCAAACCCATATATCTTTAAACGATATTATGGGTGGTCTACAAAACCAACAACAGATCTTTCGGGAGCTGGGAGTTAACGAAGGTTCCAATACGGCAATGGCTGCTAATACACTGGCAGCAAGTATAGTGGAGCGAGGTTTTTTCGGATTTTTATCAGGACTCAGGGCAAATGCGTATCAAATTTGGGTTTTTCTTGTCGCAGTTTATGTCAGCATTTCAGCATTAATCCTCCATTGCTGTCCTACAACTTTGAGGAGAGGAAGAGAGTACAATATAAATTTTCCTAGTCTTTTCCAACGCCTACGCGTTATCATCAGCTCGCAAAACAATACGGGAGAAGAGGCAGAAACTATACAGCAGGAAGGACGCCAACTGTATACAAGCGATGAACTGCTGCGCGATGGGACTACTTCAACCAGATTCAACTGTCGGCGGCAATTGTCACCAATTGCTTCGCGTCGAGGCAATTTTATATTACCGCAGTGGCCACCAAAATGGCTAACGTCATCCTCACAGGCGGAAAAATCCAATATGCCTATTGAAAATGCCATGGTGATGCCGACTAGGGCAGAGTCACTAACAATAAAAGTACAAATAAACGGGCAACGAGTAAAAGCTTTAGTTGATACGGGATCACTCATCACCCTTGTCGCGCCATCTTTAATCAAAAGTCACAACGTGGTAAAACCAACGGCTTTGTGTGCAACATCTGTCACTGGGCATACGCTAACTATTTCTGGAGAAACGGAGCTACCAATTCAAATTGGGAAGCAAAAGTTGAAACACACTGTCTATATAAACGGCAAAAACCCATATTCCTGTATCCTGGGAACAGATCTACTCTCTAAGTTTAGCAACTTAGAAATTGACTATAAGAACCGTCAAGTCACATTAGGACCCCAGAATGTCCGAATGAAGCATGATCATAAGACAAGGGAGGCCAAACCGATGCCCCTCAGGGTGTGTTTGACAGAAACCATAAAACTTCCTGCACATGCTGGCGTTATGATCCCTGGAAGAATTCACCAACAACTAAAATCTGAAGCCATAAAAAGTAACGGGGTGATAACTAACCAAATAGAAGCAGTAGAAGGACAAGACGTTATAGTTGAGCCAAAGCCACTTAAACAGGTTGGTGTTAGCAGTAAACGAGTACTAGTCAGACCTCATCAAGGCTTAGTTCCGCTGTGCTTGTTCAACATGACGACAATACCAGTGCTTCTCTACGCAGGAGTAACAATCGGGACCATAGATTTCCCTGCACCGCCACCCACGTCCTCATCGCAATTACCATGGCGTCCCGCTGTTCACTGTACTACAACAATCGATCAGAATTCACCACTAACAGGAGTAGATCTCACTCAATGCAATTTAAACTCCGTAGAAAAACAAGGACTAGTAGACCTATTAAACAGTTTTGCTGACATTTTTGCCAAAAACGACTACGATTTGGGGAAGTCTGACAGGGTGTACCACAAAATTGAAACTGGAGATCATCTCCCTATAAAACAACGACCTCACAGACTACCCTTTTCCCTTAGAGATGATGTAGCTAAACAAATTCGTGAACTGAAACGAATTGACGTTATTCAGTCATCAACATCACCATGGGCAAGTCCAATTGTAGTTGTCAAGAAGAAGGATGGAACCAATCGAATATGTGTAGACTACAGGCGGCTGAACTCCATCACAAAGAAAGACGTTTGGCCGTTGCCTAGAACGGATGAAATCCTAGGTTCCTTAGGTGGCGCACGTTATTTTAGCAGTTTGGATCTTGCATCTGGTTATCACCAACTGGAAATTCACCCAGATGATCGACAGAAAACAGCCTTCACAAGTTTCCTAGGGCTAAACGAGTTTAAGCGCATGCCATTTGGACTTTGTAATGCCCCTGCAACGTTCCAACGACATATGGAATTTACCTTAGCGGGGCTTCAATGGAACATTTGCACAGTCTACTTAGACGACATCTTAATCTATAGCCCAGATTTCAAATCCCACTTGAAGCACCTAACTCAAGTTTTTCAACGGTTGAGACGTGATGGATTGAAGCTAAAATTGAAGAAATGTCAATTTGCGCGACAAGAAGTCCCCTATTTGGGTCATTTAGTATCCGCAGCCGGCATCCGCCCTGATCCTGAAAAAGTCAACGCAGTTGTGAACTGGCCAAGACCTACGTCTGTCAAAGAAGTCCGAAAGTTTTAGGATTTGCTTCTTACTACAGACGATTTGTGCCCCAGTTTTCAGTAATAGTTGCTCCAATCAACCAATTACTTAGGAAAAATCCACGGTTTCACTGGTCTCAAACCTGTGAAGCAGCCTTTCGAAACATAATCTTGAGACTTACTACTGCTCCTACGCTCGCGTTTCCAAACCCTAAGCTACCATACATCCTGTATACGGACGCAAGTGGACAAGGTTTAGGAGCCGCTCTGCATCAAAAACACTTCAAGACGGAAAAACCAGTAGCGTACATTAGTCGAAGCCTAACAAAGGCCGAAAAGAACTACTCAACCACGGAACAAGAAGCGTTAGCGGTTGTGTGGGCCATGAAAAAGTTTAGAATGTACCTTTATGGATCAACAATTACAGTAGTCACTGATCACGCAGCCCTAAAGTGGCTACTGCGAACAAAAGAACCATCAGGTCGATTAGCACGATGGGCCCTTATTCTACAAGAATATGCAAACTCAATGACGATTCAACATCGCTCCGGCAAGCGGCACGGCAACGTTGACGCACTATCCCGCATTCCGGAATCGTCGTTGATAGAAGTCAAACGTCCTGCTCTGGTGGAGGTGTTAGAAAAACAGCGACTTGATCCCGAACTCAATGCCCTAATGGATTACTTAGAAGGTAAGGGCGAGCCCACAGATTCCAAACTTGCAGCGAAAAAGTCGTAAGTTTGCACCACAGTTCAAAATAATTCACGGTGTGCTATACCGAGTGCACCTAAATTCAACGTCGTCAAATGACAAGAAGAATATTTCCAAACAGGTTGTTGTACCGTTGCAACTACGAAAAGATATTATGAAAATTTTTCATGACGAGCCCGCAGGTGGTCACTTTGGGCCCGAAAAAACACTAGCAAAGATCAAGTGTCACTTCTTCTGGCCGTCAATGACTGCCGACGTAAAAGAGTACTGTTCTAATTGTCTACCTTGTGCCACCCGAAAACGACCTCATCAATACCAGAAACCTTTACTACAGTCAATACCAGTTAGTCAACCTTTCGACCTTGTTGCCGTAGATATTCTTGGACCACTGCCACAAACATATTACTGGCAATCGTTACATCGTCGTTTTTATGGATTATCTCACTAAATGGACAGAAGCTGTTCCTCTTCAAGACAAAAAGGCAGAGACCGTCGCGAAGGCTTTTGTAGAGTCATTGGTTAGCAGACACGGCGCGCCAAGAAGGTTATTGAGTGTTAGAGGATCCAACTTTATGAGTTCGTTAATAAAAGAAGTGTGTGAAGTTCTGACAACAGAAAAAGTATTTACAACCGCATACCATCCGCAAACGAACGGCTTAGTGGAACGTTTTAATGCTAC
>JASANF010013882.1:0-23300 GCA_030248245.1 Trissonchulus sp. WLG1_4
ATTTTGCGCAAACATGTGAGCTACTACTATGCCAGTTTTAGCTTGATTGGCTTAATGTGGTTTTTGCGTAGAACTGTCCATCTAAGGGCTACTTTTAGACTTTTTTGCATGCATTTGCCTATGTGAATCGCTGACAAAAGCACCGAACCAAAAGTGTAGCTTCAAGGTTAATTGATCGATCTGAGGTAAGGGTTACCTTGGGAGTAACATATGTGAAAATAAGCAAAATTGAATAACTTGATTTTGACCTGGTAGCCCCCCCCCCCCCCTTTCAGTAACGGTTTTTATACTTCTCTGGACAGCGAGCTATCGTGGCCCGTTAACTTTGTCCAGCATGTGAGACCATTTTTGTCGATTCAAACGCTTTGGAAAAGTTTTACATAGTGTGTGACCGGCGGAAACCCGGCGAAGGCCGGCATTGAGCGATCCATCAGATTAAATCGGCGTAACAGTGTTGACCGGTTAATGACACTCTGGATTTGGATGATTTTATTTTTTAAAATTTATCCCCGGCCCGGCCGACGATTCGCCTGCCCGGCCGGCAGCATCACAAGCAATCACACGCAATTAATCTAGGAATATTCCGCTATTTTTGCGCCGATTTAGGAATGAATACTAAAGATCGATTCAGCCGTCTTTAAACCGGACTGAGGAGGCAGAAAGGACAGATGAAGTAAAAGTAAAAAGAAAATACAATATAAAACGAACTCCTTATTTGCGTCTCAAAATCTCAAATAATACAGTTTCATCACTTTCATCCGATTTTTCCTGGTGGCGGGATTCATTATCCGCGGTCTCGTAATCACTCATAATGACTGAAAATGGGAATCATTAGGCCTGTGGCTTCTATTTGTACTGTCTAGCGAAATTTTAGGAATTCTTCTCTGATATAGAAAACTTATTAAGCTAATAAAGCTTTGGATATGCTAATAAAGCTAATTGTTAGCCTTCGGGGTGTCATATTAAAGCTAGAGTATTTAAAGTTTGCTTTTGTCTTTTAAGTAGCAAAATATTTTGTGCCTTTTTTTGTTGTTTTTAGACGCATGACTCATGGGTCAACAAAAAACTCGTGAGCCTAATAAGGCTTAAATAAGCATATGTTTTCAAAAATAAGTGCGTGCTACTCACAAAAAAGGCTGATTTATGGAGCAAAGTTTCTCAGTAGGCTTTGTTAAATAGTTTCTGTTAGTTATTAGTTATATTTTTTGTGTACAGTGTGCCCTATTTTTTAGAAGAGTATTAACATTATTCCGACCTTAAAAAAGCATTCGTGACTATTCTTTCGTATGGTGTTTTCCCAAGTTTAGGGAGTACCTATCTCATCATTCGTCAACTTTAATGTACCTCCTATCTAAACGCAAATACGAAAAGGGGGGTCTAGGTAGTTTCAATTCGATTGCGTTCATGTTGGTTACCCCCTCAACACATCACCCCCTTTTATTCCAATTAAAAGGACCCCCCTTTATCTGTGTCTGGATTCCGCCTTTTAGCTGTCACCCCCAACCCCCCCCCCAAACCCAACTGCCTTTTGTTTTCAGCTTAACTCGTGTTAGGTAGCAAACATCAAAAAGTCCTCTTGTTCTAGATACGACTATGACTAACAACCTTAAGCCGAATTTCAAACTTTGGCTAAATCGATATGCCAAGTTTGCAGCGTTTCGCTTTTCGACGCAACTTACGACCAAACTTTACCAAGCGGTAAGCGCCATTACATTTTATGATATAGTTGTCTGCCAAATTATCGACTGAACATTAATAAAACTTTGGGCCAAACGGGCTATAAATTTATATAATTGTTGAGTTATACGCGCCTGACTCGCATTTTAGGTTCCAGAGTTTGAGGCAGGCTTTTTACGAAACTGGGTAACTAAATTATCTGGCTCTTCGCACCTCAAACTGTGTCAAGTTTTTATTGAATTTGTTTTTGTTGTAAATTTTAAAGTGATAGTCTGCTGAGTAAAGTATTAGCTCCTAATATTTTGGTGTACAAAATAGTAAACTATGTGGAGTAGGAGTTAATGATAAGGATAATTTAAAAATAAGTTGACTTGTCAGCATACACTTAACGCGGTCAAATTTGGGGGGGGGGGTGCCTCAATGGTCCAATTTTGGAGACCCTCCCAACAGATCAACCAAAAATACCCTAAAGTTTGCAAAATTTTCTTGAAAAAGTGACAGTTTTACAACATTTTGACCTAATTTTGGGGATCCTCCCTCCCTGCCCTCGGTTTTGGGGTGGGGCTCCCCCCCATCCCCTCCTCATACATGTAGGCTTGTTGTAAGTGGTTTTAAAATTGTTTATTATGTTTAAATTAGCTTTTTTAATCAAAAAAACTGTTTGAAAACAATCTTTAATTTGTTCTTCATCCTTCCGTTCCGGAAATCGGGAGGCTGGTTTACGTCCTGCGATTTTCTACTAATTACAACTCCATTCAGAAATAATTGCCACTTTTTATAAATAAAACTATGTCCGTTGATAATTTAATATAAACTTGAAAGAGGTTATTTTCAGTGAAATTGTTTATCGCAATTTTTAAAGCAGATTTTCATTATTATATAATATTAGTAAGTTTGTGTGCTTTTTACGGTGCTCCCTCCTAAAAAATCAGCTCAAGCTACATTGCCGAAATAAGTGCCCTAAAAAATGAGTTTTTGACCAAAAACTAGCTAACTTGGTAAATTTCCAGACTGGAGCCAGTTTTTAACCAGTAGCATGAGATGGTTAATTACTGCCACTTAACAAGACCTGGCCCTCCCATTAGGCTGGGTTGACCTGCTTCGTCTAAGCTCAATGAGGACTCGAACCGGCGACCTCTCGTTCCACAGTCCAACACACTGCCACTGAGCCACTGTGCCTCGGCATTCGGTCCTTATTTCTCCACTTTATCTATTGCAGACTTCCTCCCCGGTCCCCCCTCGCCGCCGCTGTCCCCCCTTCATGGGCTGCACCCACAGTCGCTCCAGTTCCTTCCCCAACGAAATCCACCCCAACCTTTTCGTGGTCACGGCCAGCACTCGGTCCGGCAAGACGACCCATGGTAAGCTGGAGGTGACCCCGGAAGCCCTGGTGCTACACCGGAAACGCCAGGACCCCCTGCTCTGGCCGCTGCCCTACCTGCGCCGCTACGGCTTCGAGCAGAGCCTCTTCTCCTTCGAGTGCGGCCGCCGTTGCCAGTCCGGGCCGGGCGTCTTCACCTTCCGCTGTCGCCAGGCCGAGCAACTCTTTCTGGCCGTCCAGCGAAACATCCTGGAGACACGCAACGAGGACCGACAACGACTCAACGCCCTGCTAAACAGCACCAATTCGGCCCTGGTCCCGGGGAGAGCGCAATCCCTTGGACACAACTGCCAATGGCAGACGCCGCGTAAGGTGCCACAGAACTCGACTAGCTCCAATGGATATATCAGGCCCAATAGCATGGTTGACCTGGATCCCATAGGACCGGATTTAGGGGATTTAGGCGGATCAAAGCGTAATCCCTGCCGGATTAATGTAGCTTCGGAAACCTTCCCCCGATCCAATTGCATCTCAACCCTGCCCGACAGTGACTACCATATTAACGGTACCATACCCTCCACAACTAGCGCCTATGTTTCCAGTGATAGAATGAATCTGGCTGCTAATCCGCATTGTGAGTTAACAGGATTAATTGGATTAATTTTTTTATTAGATTGATTTATATACTTAATTCTATGACCAATATTTAGTGATGTAAGCAGCAAAGTGGATATAAAGTGTCTGTGGGGATATTGTTTATTTTAACCGAACTGAAATAGTCAGAAATCATGTTTAAAATGCTGTTCTTAAACCTCTACATTTAGTGGGCTTTAGTGCTTACATTTTTAGGGGATTATAATGACAAATACACAAAAGATGTGTAGTTTTTGTAGTAACAAAGGTTTTTTGCAAATGCAGATGACGATAATAATGAAAAATTCTACGTGTAGATGTGTTTGTCTTTGACTGACTGAGTTTCAGATAAACACGTTTCATAAATCCTAGAACTTAATAAATTTGATTTTGAATCACTTTACTATTGATGGTTTAGGAATAGGTTCTTATCGTACTATACTCAAGTTGTTAATTCAATTTAAAACTCAATTATCAGTTTAGTCTGATATTATGCAATTTCTGAACTTTGTTGGTTTGTTTTAAAATACTTTCTAGCCGTTTCTTCCGGGACACCCTTAGTAGAAAAAATTAAATTGTAAAAAATAAAATAAGTATTTTTAAACTGATTAAGTTAAAGTTTTGAAACGTTTTATTTTCAGATATGTCTCGTCTTCCGAGACCGCCACAGCCGGTGGAGCCAATCCCCCACCCTTCGGGACCCCCAGTCCCCCAGAGATTCCCCCCACCCCCCAGAGTTTTTCCCCGACAACCCTGTGGACCCCCCCATAGACCCGACTGATTCCGGAACCATGTCAACCTCCATGACCTCTGATTGTCCCTCGGATTCCGGAAATTTTCCCAACTTCCCCCCTCCGGGACAAACCCCGTCGTTTGAGCCCAAAACCGTCCCCCCTGTACCCCATTATAACTGCTACACCAATGTGGGGCCACAGCCAGTGATGGGGCGGTCTTTCTATACGGCCCCCCCATTTCGGAGATATCACGTCACTCACTCCCTTTTTCGGTTGGGGGACGGTCCCCCCCTTATGGTGCAAAGTGCCAATGGATATTTGCCCTCAGGACGGTTGCTAGACAGCCAAAGAAGTTTTGACTACCCCGGTCGGCCCTATGGACAAGCCCCCCCTAAACGGACCTACTCACAACCTAGTGCGGCCAAACTACTCAAACACTCATACGTGAATATCATTAATGGAAGCTCAAAGCATAGTCTGACCAACCCGGATATAAAGGAACCCTTGGAGTATATAATGGTCAATCTGTCGAATTTGCCCCAGACTCACAGAAGACTAGGATCCTCTAGTAGTGTGCCTAGCTCCGGCTCCACCTACGTAAAAATTGACTGCCAAAAAACCAAAGCTTTACGCGATAGCACGCAAACTCTGAGATTACAGTTTGACCCCCCCAGGCGTTCTAGACACGGGAGTGCGGTGTCAAACCATTCCCTAGTGTCTGGCGGAAATTTTAATCATCATTTTGTATGGTGACACTTCTGGACTAAAGTCTGACCAAAAATTGCTGGACCCTGAGACAAAAAGAAACACGCGATTTCATTACGAAAAGAACGAATTTGAAGCATCAAGAGTACGTCGCGTAGTCACTCACAAGAATCACGCCACCTGTTTTTTCTCAGGGTTCAGCAATTTTTGCTCAGACGTTAGTGATGACTATTGACTGGACATTCATAAATTGAGTTAACAGGAGTAGATTAAACTGTTTTAGAGTTAATCTATTTGATCTACTGCTGATGTTTAAAAACTGAAATAGTACTTTAATACAATATGATGGTTAGTTGTGATTATTTCGTACTTTTGCCGAATGAACGCATGTAAATGTGGCTTTTACAGCAACCATTGCTATTCTGCCAACTTAAGCCCGGTTCATACTTGTCCTTAAGAACATAGCGACAAGGACAAGGACAACTTTTGGTCAACTGAGCAGTAACAGCATCGTTTCGTCGAATTTTTTGCACACTAACTTGTCGCTTACTTTCTTCGTGTGAAAAATTGGGTATTTTTACCACATTGTTTCTTCTAATTGCTTAAGGACAAAACGATAGATACAAGAACGAATGAACCGCGCTTTAGCCATGAAGCCATAAATACGAAGAACTCTCTTAATTTTTGGGTACAAATCACTAATCACTCGTTACTTCTGATACTTTTGGTATTATACACAGAATTTAATTTACTATAATAAAATATATTCAGATCTTAATTTATTATAATATATACAACAGCCTGTGTATATAACTTTTAATTTTCTAAAATATACTTTGTACATAAATTGACTAATATATTATGTTTGGTACCACATGATAAAAAATTGTTTTTAATTCAAAAAAATAAATGTTTTTTCATTCAAAATTAATTTTTTATTCAAAATTAATCAACAACCAGTTTAATTGAATGTGTTGTCTTTGCATCGTATTAATTTATATACCGTTTTTGCGATTCTTTGTAAATAACGACTATAAAGTTTTGCTTGGTTCAATAAAATTGTGAAAGCTTTTGTTTGTTAATTCTGGCTGCGTCGTGATTCAAGCTAAACACGTAAGCGGATAGTTTTACAGTAGTTTTATTCAGTATTTTCTGCAGCTGATTTTTGAAACAAAATGTCTGCTGAACAGTTAATTCCAGAAATAGGAGTCCATACAAAACATTTAAGGCTTTACCGGATTAACGGGTTTAGTTTAATCTCACTATCCGGTTTAAACAGTATACATTTCAGAAGGTTCGATTCATACTTGCAGCCGTATGTCCGTTCAGCTGGCAAAATTACTAAATAATCATACCACTAATAGCGTATGAGATCTGATTGTAACGTGATTAATTCGTAATTTTGCCGGCTGACCGGACATACGGCTGTAAGTATGAATCGAAGCTTAAACGGAGTTAACAATGCACATGACTGAGGGGGGTTGTGGTTACCCGGTCCCCCCACGCCCCACCCCAACCTGATCGCGTTACCCCAAAAAAGGTCGCCTCTCCTCACTCCCCAGATTAGCTTTCACCCCCCCTTTACTTAAGGGCTGTTCCCAAATTCGATTAACTGAATTAACTACATTAACTCAACATAGAATTTTAGCATCTTTCCAAAAATTGGCACGTTTATGCACTTGAGACAGAGGAGCAACTGTGTCGAATTTGAAAAAAGTCTCATGCTTCTGTGTTGAGTTATTCCTGTTAATTCAGTTAATATGATCCATACGAATTTGTGAACAGGCCCTAAGAAAAATTTTGCGGAGCACCCTCTCCACCGGTCGATGCCCCCCCTCCAGAGTTTCTCAGCTGCACATTTGTGGTTTGGACTAAAGTTAAGCCACTGACCCTAGCTTATTTTAGTCCGTTTAGTCCAATATCTCATTCACAAATTTTGGACGAAACATAAGTCCAGTCCGTTTAATCCGGTCTAACAAACCAGTTTTCGAATGAAAAATCTTTATGCTGTACATTTTTGCTTGGATTTAAATTGCTTTGGGAAATTTTACTAACTCAAGAAAAACACTGAAGTTTCCCGAAGATATTCTTCCTGGTACGTCACACAAAAATATTGTCCTGTATGGGAAATTGAAATGTGAAATTGACTCGAACTCAAAGTTTTTGTAACAATGTACCTATTTTTTCTAAAATGTAATCGGTTTATTTGACCTCACTTTCTAATGCTGATACCTACAGTTTCGACGGAGTTAAAAAGTTACAAGTGTGACCTACAATTTTTGCACACTATTGTTCTATTGTTACACCATGTTTTCGACAAAATTGAAAACTTTTCGCTGCAACAAATATGTCGTAACTTTAAGAATGTTAAATTGTAAATATATATTTTCCTTTAAAGTCACCGCAAACTTACGCAAAAAAGTTGCTTGCATTTAAAAGTTTATCGGCTACAAACCTATTTTGTCAACAAAAATCATTTGTGGAACTTTTTGGGTTGACGTTACATTGAACTTTGACCCTGGTTTTTTTTGAATTCTCAGCAGCAAGCTTCGGGTTGGCTTGTTTTCCAGTATTTCGCAGTAGTTTTGAAAATGATCATGTTAACCTCCAATGTTTTCATGGACGCCGTATTTGGATTTCATTTCAGCTTCGACAGGTAATTCTTGATGCTTCTACTTAAGCCTGAGCCTGACGCAATTGAGAGTACTATGTAAATACTAAATACTCCATGGCTCACAGTAAAAAGGGCTGATTCCTTTAATATTCTTACAGTGGATGTCGGTTTCCGCTTAGCCGGTAGAATTACTAAATGGTCACAGGGACAAAGTGACCTTCATATACACTAGTAGTATAACGAGATTAATATTTTGTAATTTTGCCGGCTGAACGGACATATGGCTGCAAGTCTGACACAATGACAGTCAATTCAACCGGCAACATTTCGAAAACTTTCGTCCCTTTTGGCGAGATTATCTTGTAAATTTGCCAGCTGACCGGACGAATATGCGCGGTTGCCTGTAATCCAATACAAATAGCTGTTTTACTTCGGTTTGTCATAGGTATGTAGTAGCAAGAGTCATAAGTAAGGAAGAGTATGATACTCTTTCCTATTCTAGCTAATCAGCCGGAACGATGCTGTATCCCCCACCCTTAAATCAAGACGTCTTCATTCCGAAGGGGATCCCCTCAAATCAGGGAAGTGTCTTGATTTCAGGGTGGGGGGTACCCTCCTTTTTTCAGCAGACCGCTACCATGATCTCTGTGGTGAGCTGATGGTGTGATGGTACGAGGGGGGTACCCCCTCTTGAAATCAAGGCATGTATTGTCGTTATTCGAAGGGGGGTTATTCCCGCCCTGAAATCAAGGCGTAAACGGGCTATCTCAGGCCGACTTGTTCCGGCCGATAGCTATAATAGGGATGAGAAATAGTGCCATACTCCTTCTTATTATGTACTCTTGATATAACAAATTACATATCCGAAGAATGTAGTTTTCCTGAGGTCTTCCTGGTGAATTACGAAACACTTCTTAGGGACATGAACATTTTAACTAAAGCTTAAACATTAGGCAAATGTAGGCGAAGTGTAAATTAATAGGTAATATAAATTCATACATGTATGTAGGTATAGGTAGCCTACAGTAGCAAGTACTAAGTAAACAGTGCTTCCTGTATTTAATGTCAGACCTACTTAATACAATTCGTTTAAGAATTCTTTGATTTGTTTCATTGCTTCAAGATTTTGAAGTTTCCATTGTTGCAAAACTTTCGGTTGTTATCTTGTAATGTTGTATTTCTTTAAATTAGCATTTTCTTGTAAGCTACATTATGTAAATATATACATAAATTGGTTTGAAAGCAAGATATGAAGTAATATGTCATGTAAGACAAGACGTTATATATACCGTTATAGCCTATACGTGGGTGGGTTAGGTATAACTAGGTTTATGTATATTGGGTATGTACGTGTAGGCATAGTCTACGGAATACGTACGTTACATAGTTACGTTACTTTATATTACTGATGTTTACGATAAATTCAGATTAAATACGAGGATACGCTATTTGCTCATTGAAAAAGCTTAATTCCACTATAAAAGCAGAATAACGATCAAAATCTTGTATCTTCGCACAATTTGCAAGTTTTGTAGAATAACTATAAGCCTTAGATAGGATCTTCCTGTTTTAATAACACGTCATCGCACTAGCATCACTAATTACATTACTCATACTAATTTGATACTCGTGCTTCTAAAAATTGAAATAAAGAAAATCTAAAAGCAAGGTCGTGTGCGGAATCGGTAAGTTGGTTAGAAATAAATTTGATAATCAGAATTCTCAGTAGTGGTTTTGTGGAAGCCTGAATAAAGTTAGCATACACAAACAAACTTTTTTAAGCTGAAAAGTTGGCGTCTTATCCTAACTTGAAACTTCTTTTGATGGTGCGTGAATATCTGTTCATATATCATATACTTTTGGTACAAAAAACTGTTCTTTAAGTACCGAGCGAAAGCAAAAGTAGATAAAATAGAAAATTTTAAAAAGTGAATTTATATTCTTGCTCGAAGAGTAGGTTTTCTTAAAAACAGCTACAAAATTAACAACAGGTGATCCCCCTAATAAGTCATGTGGTAACAAAAACATTAAATTCTACAACTACCAAAAAACCAAGTTTTAACATATGAAGTGAATCAGCCTTCAACTGACAAAAACTTTTTTGCGCTCATAAAATTTGCTACCGAATGCCTATTATATTACTGCATATTGTTGTGTGGAGTCTAGTGGTGTTTTAGTTTCGTAAAGTGTAATGTTAGTCAAAATTTAGAATATTTTTGCCGCTTTTTTTTCTCCAACATGTGCATTCGTCATTTATGTCGGTAAGATTTTTGAAGATTAATTAATTTACCTCAAGCTAAGTAGTGAGTACCCTACAACTTCTGAGTTTTAAATGAGTGGGAACAAAAATTCAAACTGTGTAGGTATTTTTCAAAAAAAATGCCTATACCATGCCTAATTAGAAATTGACTGCTAGTTGCTTCAACCTTACGCACTATGAGTGTAAGAACCATAGGTTAGGGTCAATTTATACAGTACCGACCAAATTTTACTTGCTAGAGAGAGACTACAGACAGACACAGAGGGTGGGATTCACAAAGCGCGTTTAAACGCAGTCTAAGTTAGACTGCGTTTAAACGCAGTCTAAAACGTTGGTCTAAGTTAAACATGATTCACAGAGATTGATATGATTAGTGTGTGTCATCTGATTTTTATGTTCTATTTCAATTGAAACCTTGTCTAACTTAAACGAACGTTTAGACCGAGTCTAAACGTGATTCACAAAGCCCGTTTAAGTTAAACGGGCTCGTTTAACAGAATTTTTATTTGATTCTTTTTTCAGTTCTATTGCAAAACATTTTGCTTTAATACGTACCGACAATGCTATTAATTTAGGTAATAAATACTTTTCAATAAAAGTTAATTTGAAATTCAAGTTAATTACGTAGTTAAAAAGAAAATTTGACAATTGGTAAATAAGATAATTAATTTACTATTTAACATACAATTTTATTAATTAAAAATTGACATTAATTGAAACAATTATAACAACAACCCTTAAAAATACCTAAAACTTAAGCTATCTTGTTGCAAGTTAAAATAACAAAGATGAAGCAACAGCATTAAGCGATAATGAGAACAGTTTATAGTTGGTATGATTATGCTTAAAGTTCAATGCCTATTATTTATCATTATTAATTATTACTTCAGTAATTTTTGTTATTTTCACTCATTTTTATGAATTTAAGTTAATTAGGTAGTTGACTTTACTTGCTTTAGAGCTTTATAAACTGTTAATAGCAAAAATGAATAAGTAAACAGTACGGTAAACAAAATTTTTCTATTATAAAACTAGATCATCCACATTAACTGTCATATGAACGTATACTGGCAGCTAAAAAATAAATTAGACATGATTATACGCGATATTATTAGCCTATAAGTTGAATAAGAACTAATTAAAACTATAAAAGTCAAAAATGTTAAAAAATACTCAAGTAAAATAATGAAAAAATACTTAGACTAACCTTAGACTAGCCAAAAGGCTAGTCTAAATTCAACACTAGCGAGCGTTTAAGGTGGTAGTAACGATTTCGACGATTTCTTACATTAGAAATTAGAGAAATCTTTTTTTCGAAGCGAATAGTAAACTAGTCTATAAGTAACCATAATTTTATGAAACTAGAGCAAAATATACACAAATAATATTTTATTCAGTTCAAAATGTACAAGATAAGACTAGCTACCACGTTGGCTTACTGTTAAGTAAGCCAATTTAGTAGCTAGCCTCAAACTAAGAATTTTGACAAATAAAAAAAAACCAACATCACAATTTTAGTCTAGTTTACAAAAATTATTGCGGTTTTGCTGCGAGTTTCAAAATTGCGACAAAAACGTGCTTCAAAGTTATATCGTCGAAATCGTTACTACCACCTTAAGTTAAACGAACGTTTAACTTAGACTGAGCTGGTGAATCAGGAATAGAACGTAATCAAATTTAGAACACGAAAATAGAACAAAATTTACACGCTAATCATATGCAGACTTAGACTGGGTCTAAACGTTCGTTTAGCTAGACTGCGTTTAAACGCAGTCTAAGACTTAGACTGGGTCTAAGTTAAACGCGCTTTGTGAATCCCACCCAGAGTAGGGTTGTTTCAATTATGGAATTATTTTCAATTTCAATACCATTATCAATTTTTTGCCCAAATATTTTCAATTTCAATACCATTATCAATTTTTTGCCCAATTATTTTCAATTTCAATACCATTATCAATTTTTTGCCCAAATACTTTCAATTTCAATACCATTTCAATTTTTTTCTCGAAATATTTTCAATTCAATTTCAATTTTGCAATTATATTCAATTTCAATTATTTTTCAATTTTTTAGCGTAACTGCTGAGGCTTTTTTAATAAGTAATATTATTATAACTGTTTGTAACTGTTAATCTATAAACACAAAAATGCGCGAACTTACACGCACCGCGCACGCACCTACCGTATTTAACCAGACGGACTCTTAACACGTGGTTTTTTATCATTCCTAGAGTTACGGGCGAGAAAGAGGGATTGAAAAACCCTCACTCACGTCGCAGAACATACGAAAAAACCCCCTGCTTAACAAAACCAAACAAAAAGAAAGAAATAAAAAAATAGAACCCCTTTTAAAAAAAGTTACAAAAAAAAAAAAAAAAAACCACAAACAACGAAAAAAAAAAAGAACAAAGAACCCCCCCACCAACAGAAAAAAACCAACACCAATGTGAAAAAGCCTACACGGGTTAAGCTCCAAATGTAGTGTGAAATAAACTCTTTACTGTGATATGCGAGAACTATTAACTTTGACTGACTCTACTAACGATCACTTCCTTAGGTTCACTACCAACACAATACGAACAATGCAAAACATACGTTTAGGGTGCGCGTAGGTACTTGCTGATACACAGTAATACTTTCCCAATTTGGCTCTATCCTGTCTATATCGGATCTCAACTCAAACTCAAATAGGCTCGTGGAGTAGCAGAGGTTAGAAATGTTTTTGCGGGGGCTCCACCCTTCGAAAAGGGAACCGAGTAGCTACAGAAGACTAAACTACAGAGATCCGTTTAGGTCACTTAAGGATCCTAGTCCAACCTCGTAGTTAAGCTCAGTACCTCTGCGTGCTAACTCAGTCAAAATGCTTACGATCGCCGAAACGTACGTAAACACAAACAATATATGAAAACACTAACAGTACTACCTCCACGGCGATCGTGTTTACCTATAGTTCTACTGATCTCTCAATAATAGAAACACACCCTTTAATTTTGACTAAGTTCTCGCTAACTCTCAATCAACGTGTAGGATACTCAAAGTTTGCCTCTCCTATAGCTTCTACTTAAACTTCCACTTGAGCAACTGGTTTCAGGGGATTTGAACTGCTCGGACAAGCTTTTCTGCTCTGCCCGTCGTGATTCGGGGGGACACCAAAGGCCGGGGATAACTAGGAACTTATACCTTGTTTCAGAGGCCTAGCTCAACCCTGACGCCTGCTTTTTCTGGTGTCGGGGGACACTAACGGATCAACTCCCCAATGCTATCTCAGCGACAAAACTTTCTCTTTGTTTTTTGACTAACGACTCCAAACTCTACTCAATATGGAAAACTATGTGTAACTCGTGTGACTATACGTAACCTGAAAGAGATAGCATAAATATCCTAACAGTCAATCGTAGCTACGAATCTGCACTCCTAAATAACGCGCGTAATAGACTCTGATTTGGGTTCAACCGCTACGGACACACAAACAGCACAGAACACAAGATAAACCTGAAAATCCCTAGGCTGGAATCGGCACTCTTCTAGCCTGACCCTTTTAGGTTAGAACTAAACCTACAACAACTGGTCTACTGGTCAACTCAATGGCCTACTGACTATTCTAACCTAAGGGTCAGCCTAGGCTGTCTACCTAGCAACGTCTACTGCACAACTAACAGTTAGGTCCTGACTGGGTTGGATGGAGGGCTGGGACTGGATGGAGAGAGCGGGCTGGAGCGGGCTGGACGCAGGACCAACGGAGGGCGGAACAGCAACGGCGGGAGACGGGGCACCTGGAGCGGGGAACTGGCAAGGGCGCGGGAGTGAAGCGGGCAGCCGGGGAGACGAGGGGACGCCGGACGGACGTTCGACAGGACAGCGGGGCACGGCGCGCGGCGGACGGGTGGCGGTAGGAATTGGCCGAGCGACGGGGGAGCGACCGAGGAGCGGAACTGGTGGCGCTGCAGCGTGACGCGACGCGGCAACGAGGGGAAAAACGGCACGGGGGTACGGGCGCCGGACAGCGCGAGCGAGGGGAAAGGCGGACCGGACGGCGGCACGAACGCGGGCGAGACAACCGGGCGTGGATACGCACGGTCAGGGGGGAAATCAGCGAGAACCGAGGGGGGCGCGGAATAGCGCGGGGCGAAGGCGGAATAAATATGGTGGCCCAGTGGCCCCTGAAAAGAAATGCGCTAATGCGCTACAAAGTTACTGACAGTTTGGAGCCCTCTGGGCTAATACCACGATCGCAGGCGGTCTCGCTCACAGTTCAACAGTAAAGGCGGAGTCGGGATTTAGGCGATTAATTTATTGGACGCCAATACAAGTAAAATACAGGGCAGGGGCAATAACGGTGCAAATACAGGGGAGCAGGAGAGGGCGATCTTGGGCCGACTGACTGCGGCAGAAATTTCTTACCCGACTGACTTAGCTACAACTTGGGGGGCGGCTTTTTCCTTTGTCCTTCTTTGTCGGGATCTACCGATCCCGAATCTAACCAATCAGAGGCGGCCATCCTTAGGCCCGCCTACCTACACTTTCGTTAATTTCCACTTGAGGGCTGGGGGGTCGAAGGCTGCTGGCCCTCACACCTCGAACTTAATTCCCGTTAATAACCCTTGATTCCTGGTGGGCCCAGATATCATAAATTTCTGCTCACTGCTGTAGGCCGACCAGGTCTTTCAAGTACCAAAATGGACAAACCGTACTACAAAAACATTACGAAAGGAAGAGGAGAAAAAGGAGAGGGGGGAAAGGGGTGAAATTAGGAATTACTAAAAAACGTGAATTCGCCTTAACTAAACACTTAGCCAATTATGTATGAAACTGAACTAACCACTAAACATTACGTATAAACTTAAGATGTGATTATTATGTGACAATACTTAAATGTTAGACCTCCTTCTGGGCTGCGGACCCAGTCAAAACTTCACATTCTCAAACTACCGTAACCCTTCTACTAACTAAGGGTAAAAATTAAGGCTTTCTTCTGCTCCCAAAAAACATAGTTACCAATACCGTGAAGAGTCCAAAAAAGAGTCCATAATACATATTATGTAATGACGAATCAAATGATACCAAACATGAATGAATTACAATTACTAATTACTGGGTTATAACATTACAAAATTAGGGTCTGAAACTACTCTTTTCACGCCTACGATTCTGCTCAATTTCGACCAAACTTCACTATCTAACTTCGAATAACTTCAGCTGTACTACTTCGAATAACTTCAAACTTTCCATAATTATTCACTACTTTATGCTCTACAATGCCATACATTTCGCGTTCCACAAAACCAAAAAATTACTTAGTTATTAACTGCTAAACTTCGCTAATTACTGCCTTTTCAGCTTTCAGCTAGCTCACCAATATCTGGGCTAATGCTATGGCTTAGCCCAGATATTGTTTACAAACAACTATCCGGCTAGCTCTTATACTCTCAGGGGGGACTTCCAAATCACTGCTTAAAACTGGTTAATTACTGATTACTAAAACACGACCCTCAGACAATACGGACAAATATGAATACCAATAACGCATACGGACAAATGGGCAATTATTACATGACAATCGGCTTCAAATATTCACAAGGAGCAATAGGGAAAGGGGCGGATACTGGTTAGGGACATTATTACGTATTACTTCTACTTCTTTCTGTGCCAAATTCGTACTACACTTCAAGGGGGGAACTCAGGACTTCTATACTGACGATTAACCGAATCAGGCGCTCTCGTGCGGACATGGGGGGGAAATTGGGGTTTAGGGAAATATGCAAAACGGGGATTCCGCCTGAGAGTGTGGCCTCATTCTGTGCCACGTCTGATCACTAAACTACGTACTCAACCGAACCAGTAGCTCACTTCTTGCAGCTACAACCAAAATCAAGCGAAACCTGTATCAATCAGGGGGCTCGTTAACCCTGTTTTATTACACGCTAATTATTTTCAATTTCAATATCAATTAATAATTGATATTGAAATTGAAATTGAAAGTGGGTTTTAATGATTAAATGAAATAATTGAAACAACCCTAACCCAGAGTCTCCGGCGTCAGAGCGGAGTTGACGTCACTTCATTCCGGAATCCGGAGTCAAAGTAATATATGCATGTCTATATTCTATTTTGACTCCGGAAGCCAGTGACTTGACTCCGATTTGACTCCGGAGTCTGTACACTGTCTGTAACAAATAATTGTGGTCGGTCGGTACTGTAATTACAGCCGTTATTTCAGCCTGAAAAAGGTAATGTATCTTGAGAAAAGTAGTAAACCGGACATTTCAGGTTCGTGTGGCTGTAAGTCAGGCAAAAAAGCAATGACAGAAGGGTCTGTTTTCAAACGTCCGATAAACCCGAAAACTAGCTCTGGCCCATAATATTCTTGCTGACTTAGCCAGACATTTTCTAGGCTATTTTAATGGGTCTTTGGTGGAGGAACCGAGACCCAGACAAAATCTGCTGGGCAAACTTTGTCCTTTTTTCAATTTCTGGGTCTGCTTAGTTGTTTTGGCTAAATTAATGCAACAAGCTTCTGGTTTCAAGTGAGTAGATTTTTTTAGTACAAATTTGTGCATCTGATAATTGAGTATAATCTCATTGGGCTACTTTTTTGCAAGTGTATTAACTTTACTAGGACTGAATTTAAGTGTTGACTTATAGAGAGTAACTGAGTTAGCTGTCATAAAATATGTTAGACCAGGCTTTTTTTAAGCCCTTGAGAGGGACACGGAACCAACAAAACTTAGTAAAACAGTTTTTAATATTTTTTTGTATTCTTTTTAATTTTACAAAGTGAAAGGTTGTGTGTTGAACTGCGAACCTTACAAAAATGTAAGCAATGTTGCTTTCGTACAAAAATTAAAATCAAAATTATCACCAGCTTATTTGCGGAAATTTTCAAAGCACGCCAGACACGAAAACTGTAAACCTTTGTAGTCATTGTTTTCGCTCACAAAACGTACTGTATACATTTCGGTACAAAAACCGTAATAAAGCCGCCCATAGATAATGTAGCTGTTATTGTAACCCATAAAATTACAGCAGGTTAACGTCAGCTGCTGTCTGGGCCTGAAAAGTTTTCTGTGAGCTTAACTTAGCTGGAAAAATATTTACGATCCTTCATCTTATTCGATCTACAAGTTCTACAATT
The DNA here is from genome assembly GCA_030248245.1 of Trissonchulus sp. WLG1_4. Taxonomy (NCBI): domain Eukaryota; kingdom Metazoa; phylum Nematoda; class Enoplea; order Enoplida; family Ironidae; genus Trissonchulus; species Trissonchulus sp. WLG1_4. The sequence goes on from JASANF010013882.1 coordinate 17,076, forward strand.
GTGCCTAAACCATCGTTTGTGACTACAAATCATTATGTGAGCCATGTTCGACAAAATGGACCTTTTCAGATCTCTCGCGTCTATATTTGGTCTGGGCAAGAGTAAAGAGCGAGAGCCTTTGCTCGGAGCAGGAGCAGCCAATGGCTCACTAGACAGTGACATGCCCGTCACCCGGCGAGAGCAAAGGGGCAGCAACCGGTGGAAAAATGCTAGGAAACAACTGCAGGCTAAAGGTCAGCATTTCAGACGTTTTTAAGCATTGTTTACAGAGAAATGGGGAAAAAAGGTTTAAGAGGGGCTCCCACTAGGCGGAAATAAAAAAATACTAAATAGGTACACGTACACCTAAGCGTAAGCGCAAGTAATTATTCAATCAAATATTAGAAACCTATTTCGACGTTGTTATTCCATATTTCTGTAGTGGGATAGGGGATATTCTACTATTTCTTTCATTTCTTTTTTGTGAGAACCCGCAAATCGGGCCTAAATCTAAGCACAAAGTCTTTACGAATATTGGCTGCTTCGTTACGAATTTCGTAGATTTTTTTAACCGAAACCGTGGACTGTGACGCAAATCACGGCATCACGCCAGCTGCAACCAATATTTATTGGACTCATCATAGTGTTCGAATAGCCCCTTAGTGATTACCTATTTTCAGGTTACACCTCGCCTGTGCCCGATGGTTTGGGCAGTTGCGAGCCAGAGTTGTGCGTGGAGATGCTCCGGCAGGCCAGGAATTATGCGGGCATTTGCAAACAAATACAGGCCGCCGAAAGCGAATGGATAGAGGTCAGAACTAAGGGTCGATCAATATCCATTACAGACGTATCTCCGTTTAGCCAACAAATCCCTAAATAATCACGCCGCAAGATGATTTTATAATAGTATTAGTGGCGTGATTACTTCCCCATTTTCTCCGCTTGACGGGCATACGGCTGCAACTGCAAGTATATTATATCAAGAGTACATAATAGTGTCTCACTCTTTATAGAAGAAGAGTGAGACACTCTCCTTTCTGCCTGTGTTATAGCGCAGGTAGATGCGCTCGTCATTTCCAGCCCACATGTTGCCGTTTTATGCAACATGTGGGTAGCCAATCAGAAGCGACCTTTGCTTCTGATTGGCTGGACGCCTGTGCACGTCCTCCAATCAGCACGCAGGCGGCCTCACGTGCTGCCTGAAAATTGTCAAAAACACATTTAACTATACCAGTTAACAACATATTCAGCACATACTAGCAATAATTCCTGAAAACGGGGATAAAAATGTAAACAAAATACTATTCGGAACAAAAAATAACAAAAAACCCCCCAACCCGACCGATCATGGCAAAAGTTAACACTGAAATGGCTGTAATGGCGGCCAGTGTGCTGATTGGAGCACGTGAGGTTGCCTTCGTGCTGACTGGAGCACGTGCACAGGCGTCCAGCCAATCAGAAGCAAAGGTCGCTTCTGATTGGCTACCCACATGTTGCATAAAACGGCAACATGTGGGCTGGAAATGACGAGTGCATCTGCCTGCGCTATAACACAGGCAGAAAGGAGAGTGTCTCACTCTTCTTCTATAAAGAGTGAGACACTATTATGTACTCTTGATTATATGAATCGACCCTTAAACTTAAGTAAGTTGTAATTTAAAAGCCAAGTCCGGTCGTATCAGTTCATACTCTTCCCTATCCTGCCTGTGGCTGTGATTTTGTCCCAAGCAATTTCAGAAAATTTGAGCAGCCAAATAAGGTAGCAGGTAGGTACCACTTAACTTTGCATGAACGAAGCCTGGGTCAATTCCAGTTTGCAAAGCATGAACGAAGCCTGGGTCAATTCCAGTTTGCAAAAAGTGCATTTAATATCAATTTTCACAGCAGCTAATAGGACCTTTAGTGCTAATTGATAGGTTCTATCTAAATTACCAGATTAATGCAGCAGCTAACTAAAACTTATACTTGTGGCTTTTAAAGACAACATGACGAATGACGATCCTATTCTTATCGTCTGAATCAGACAAATTTTGCCTGAATAGGACATAAAGGCGTCTGATTGAGACATTATTACAGCTTTGATAAACCAGTATATGCAAATCGGGAGTTTTAGGCAAATTCATAATTGCAGCCGCGTGTCCGTTCAGCCGTCTAAATGACATAAAGCCAGAGCTTAATCGATTTAAGCTAAACTTTAGCTATAAACTAATTTGGCGCAGTCAAGCAGAAAAACACTTTAAAAATGTTAAAAAAAACCTAATTTTGATCGCTAACGGAAATAGAACTGCAAGCATAAATCGACGCCAGTTAATTAAATGTCATTCACAACGCTAAAAATATTGAAATTTAATTTAAAAACAAAGACAAAAATACAATATAATACAATAAATATATAAATAAAACATGAAAATGTATTATAAAATCATCATCTACGATTTTAATACAAAATCATTTTATCTGCTCTGGAGTTAAAAATAACTTTGTTTTTATTCCGCCTAAAGGCGGAATATTTGGAAAAGGTTCGTAGCACCAAGAGTACATGCTTGGTGCTACGAGCCACCAGAGGGCCTATGCTTACCATAGGCCTAATATATGGCAGTCTTTTTTTTCTGCCATTGGGGGCCTAAAACTGCGGTACTGACCTGAAATAGAAAACAATAACCATATTTAGAGCGAAGTACGTATGGTCTAAAATTAAATTTAAATTTTGGATGTTTTACTACGTAAATATTCTTTTTTTGGCAGATATAATTATTTAATTCCAAGCCCCCCTTGGCTGTCTGGGCTTTGACGGACAGTGGTCAAATTGGCCAGCCAATCCAAAACATATGCAAATTAGTTTTTAATGATCAGCCAATCAACATGCCCTGTCGTCTACGTACATAAAATGTCAGCCAATGCGTTTGAAATGGGTGGGGCGTTCGTTGGAAAATATGCAAATTAGTTTCACTGTTAGGGTCAGTCAGTCGTCTCGTCAGTCAATCAGTTCATTGCCGGCAGTGGAGGCAGCCGGCGGCAGCTGTCAGCACTCAACACGCAGATGCCAGGAGTAGAAGAGCTCAGAAGACGCTTTTTGCAGGAGATGCCAACAACTCAGCAGGAAGAGACAGGATCTGATGGAGTGCTGATGAGCTGCCATGAGATGGAGTGGAGTAGTCGGAGCTACCCCAAATGCCCTCTTCAGGGCAAAAGATTGGTTTCGGTTTGTAGATTTAGGTGCAAGTAGGACAATAGCAGAGTATACACAAAACTGTAGATGCTCTGAATGTATTAAGTACATTTCAAAATTTTGCCGGCTGAAAGTCACAAACAGTTGATCACTGAATGGGTTTGCAAGAGCTACTCTTTCAGATAGGATTAACACAGTTACATATAAGATAACTCTGGATAACTGAACTAAGGAGAAGGACTCAGTCTCACACAGTTTACAATTGTTTCTTTTGGGTTGGTTTAAGTAATTCGACATGACATCGACAAGAAAAGCTATACAACGGGCTAACCAAAATCAGCGCACTGTCCAGAACACACAAATCAAGACCCAAAGCATCAGCAGGCGAAATTTGAGCACAAACAACAGCGGACAACCCAAGCCCTTTTTAGCCACTAGGGGTAAAGCCAGAGCCAGACAGCTGAGATACTAGCGGACGAACCGAGACTCAAAACAACAGTTGACCAAACTAGAGCTGAGACAACAGCGGACAAACCAAGACTCTTAAGCAACAGCGGACCAAACAAGAGCTAAGAGAACAGCACACAAACCAACACTCTAAGCAACAGCGGACAAAACTAGAATTGAGACAACGGAGGACAAACCAAGACTCTAAGCAATAGCGTACCAAACTAGGGCTAAGAGAACAGCGCACAAACCAAGACTCTAAGCAACCGCGGAGCGGACCAAACTAGGGCTGGGCACGGTTACACGGTACGAACCGTGTACACGCGTGTAATCGTGTACACGCTAAGCTTAGCGTGTACACGGTTAGGGGTCACTATCCGCGGTTACTTAGCGGTTACAGCGTGTAGTGTACACGTTGAGACACAGTATACCGCGGATCCTGTGACCGTTTACTCTAAACGGATTGTGTAACCGGTTACTCTAAACGGATAGTGTAACCGGTTACTCTAAACGGATAGTGTGACCGGCTACTCTAAACGGATAGTGTAACCGGTTACTCTAAACGGATAGTATAAACGGTTACTCTAAACGGATAGTGTAACCGGTTACACTATCCGTTTTCCGACTTCGTGTACCCGTTAAGAAAATGTTCGTTTGGCTGCTGGATTTATACAAAGCCTACAACCGAACACAAGTGATTTGCCTGTGTGTTACTTCATATACGCATGTGTGTGCAAGCTATATTATTCAAGATATATAAAAGCATTGACACTGACAGCTCAGCATTGTCCCAGTAGCTCAATGGTATGTAGCTTGCTGGTCTGCAGATATAGAGATGGGTGGTTCGTATCTTCCCTGGGTTATTCCTCTGGGCTGATGCTGCTTAGTAAAGATCCCCTTCTGCTTCTTGACGTTTAGTAACCGTTTAGTAACCGTGTAACCGGTTAGTAGTAACCGTGTAACCATATAGTAACCGTGTAACCGGTTACTAACCTTGTAACCGTTGAGTAACCGTGTAACCGGTTAGTAACCGTGTAACCGTTTAGTAACCGTGTAACCGTTAGTAACCGTGTAGCCGTTTACACGGTTAGTATCCGTGTAAACGGTTACACGGATACTTGTGTAAACGGTGTACACGGTTACACGGATAATTAGCGTGTACACGCGGATAACAGCAGTAACCGTCAGTTAGCGTGTACACGCGGTTACTAGCCTTTGAAACTAACCGTGTACACGGATAGTGATTTTGTAACCGTGCCCAGCCCTAGACCAAACTAGAGCTGAAACAACAGCAGATAAACCAAAACTTCAAGCAACACCGGACTAAACAAGGGCTATAAGGGAACAGCGCACAAACCAAGACTCTAAGCAACAGTGGACAAAACTAGAGTTGAGACAACTGAGGACAAACCAATACTCTAAGCAACAGCGTACCAAACTTGGGCTAAGAGAACAGCGCATAAACCAAGACTCTAAGCAACAGTGGACAAAACTAGAGTTGAGACAACTGAGGACAAACCAATACTCTAAGCAACAGCGGACCAAACTTGGGCTAAGAGAACAGCGCATAAACCAAGACTCTAAGCAACAGTGGACAAAACTAGAGTTCAGACAACAGAGGACAAACCAATACTCTAAGCAACAGCGGACCAAACTTGGGCTAAGAGAACAGCGCATAAACCAAGACTCTAAGCAACAGCGGACCAAACTAGGGCTATAAGGGAACAGCGCACTAACCAAGACTCTAAGCAACAGCGGACCAAACTAGGGCTATAAGGGAACAGCGCACTAACCAAGACTCTAAGCAACAGCGGACAAAACTATAGTTGAGACAACAGAGGACAAACCAAGACTCTAAGCAACAGCGGAACAAACTAGAGCTGAGACAACAGCGGACAAACCAAGTCTCTAAGCAACAGCGGATCAAACTAGGGCTAAGAGAACAGCGCACAAACCAAGACTCTAAGCAACCGCGGACCAAACTACCTAGAGTTGAGACAACAGAGGACAAACCAAGTCTCTAAGCAACAGCGGATCAAACTAGGGCTAAGAGAACAGCGCGCGAACCAAGACTCTAAGCAACCACGGACCAAACTAGACCTGAGACAACAGTGGACATACTAGAGCTAAGATAGCAGCGCACAAACCAAGACTCTAAGCAACAGCGGACCAAACCAGAGCTTTGCCTGTTGACGTTAGTAACTGTCAACAGCGGATAAACCAATGCTCAAAGCAACAGGGGCAAAGCCAGATAAAATTGGCAAGCCAGAAGGCGGACCAAGGTAGAAACTACAGAACCTAGTTCAGCAGACTACGACAATAGAAATAGCAGCATGGCGATGACAGTTCATAGTTCATCATATCATACCAACATGAGGACCTGTCCTAACTTTTTATACTCACTAAAATAAGATTTTGTTAGGCTGCAGAAAAAATGCCTAAACATTACCTAGTCTGAGTTTGATAGTCTGCAGCAAAAAATATATATTTAAACATTACCTAGTCTAACTAAAGACTAAGTTGATGACCAAAGATTTACTTTTCCAACATTTGCTATGCAAGTGATGATTTACTGTGTAGTTTCAGTTTGTCGGTACTGTAATATTAAATTTAACGCCACTGTAGCGGAA
>JASANF010013883.1:0-55347 GCA_030248245.1 Trissonchulus sp. WLG1_4
AGTCAAAGTTGTAGGTTATTACCCAACATGACTTTCCATTCTTCGTCCTATTGGTTACGCAAAATGAAACCCTAGAAGAGTAAAAAGATGCAGTAGGCGCCCACCCCCCCCTCCCCCCCGGGGTTGGGTTTGTAGGGCTTTCCATCCCTCGCTCCTATTAGTCAAAGTTGTAGGCAATTACCCAACATGACTTTCCATTCTTCGTTTTATTGGTTACGCAAAATGAAATACTAGAAGGGTACAAAGATTCAGTAAGCGCCCACCCCCCGGTGATGGGTTTGTAGGGCTTTCCATTCTTCGCTTCTAATAGTAAAAATTGCAGGAAATTTTCCAACATGATTTATTACTCAAGAAATACTTACTGATTCCAAATTCTTAATTTTAGAAATAACAAATACTCGTAACGTTAGGTAAATAAAGTATTCTTTAGCATATTAATATTCTACTAAAAACAGATCATTAAAGGAAATAACCAAAAACATATATAACTTACTTGTTAAGCATGAAAAGAACGAGAAATAGTTTAAAGCAATAATGAGTAAATAATCATAATAATATAATAATAATAATCAGTCCAAGCTGCGTCCAAGCGCCTACATAGCGCAAATAGCACCATCTGGTGCAATAAGCGCTATTTTTTAAACCTACGAAAAAAATAGCGCTTATAGCACTTTGATGCGCTATCGTTGTGCTATATGCGCTATTTTTTTATATCGTCGACTAGAACACAAACAAAAACTTAAAAACAATTTTAAAATTATTCTAATTTATTGAGGGACCGTATACTTACTAAAAAATACAAAAGTTTTCAATAAATTAGCCAATAGCAAAAAATAGCGCCTAAATAGCGCAAATAGCACCCTCAGGTGCTATAAGCGCTATTTTTTAAGCCTATGAAAAAATAGCGCTTATAGCACTTTGATGCGCTATCGTTGTGCTATATGCGCTATTTATGCACTATTTTTTTTATATCGACGTCCAGAACACAAACAAGTTTTAAAATACTTTTAAAATTCTTTTTCTTTACTGAGGGATCGTATACGTGCTAAAAAGTACAAAACTTTTCAATAAGTTAGCCAATAGCACAAAATAGCGCCTAAATAGCGCAAATAGCACCCTCAGGTGCTATATGCGCTATCCAAGATCAGCATCACTATTTAAAGGGATAACCAATAGGCCAGCGTAGCTCAGTTGGTAGAGCGTTAAGCTAGCAATCTAGCGATGGGTGGTTCAAATCCCCCCTGGCCATTTTTCTGTAGAAGTTTCATCCATATCCAAAAAAATAGCACATATAGCACCTTCGATAGCGCTTATAGCGCAAATAGCGCATATAGCACTCCCAAAAAGCGCTATAGCGCAAATAGCGCATATAGCACCTTCGATAGCGCATATAGCGCAAATAGCGCATATAGCACTACCAAAAAGCGCTATAGCGCAAATAGCGCATATAGCAGCTTCGATAGCGCATAAGCGCAAATAGCGCATATAGCACCCCCAAAAAGCGCTATAGCGCAAATAGCGCATATAGCACCTTCGATAGCGCATATAGCGCAAATAGCGCATATAGCACCCCCAAAAAGCGCTATAGCGCAAATAGCGCATATAGCACCTTCGATAGCGCATATAGCGCAAATAGCGCATATACCACCACCAGAAAGCGCTATAGCGCAAATAGCGCATATAGCACCTTCGATAGCGCATATAGCGCAAATAGCGCATATAGCACCCCCAAAAAGCGCTATAGCGCAAATAGCGCATATAGCAAATTCCATAGCGCTTATAGCGCATATAGCGCATATAGCGCATATAGCGCATAAAAAAGCGCTATAGCACAAAAAGTGCTATTTCGATTTCGCTTACACGCGTTCGTTACCGATTTTTACAAGTGCGCAGTCACTTAAGGGGGTAGTGTCGCGAAGCAGTCGATTTTGCGCGACTATAAAACTTTTTCAATGAAAGATAGGTCATTGTTCTTTATATATTTTAAAAATATGTTTCAAGGCAAATATTTTTGCCAAGTTTCAGCAAAATTGATGCAGCATACAGTTAGCAGTGAAGTCGCAAAGTCGGAAAAATGACGTTTTGAAAACCTATTCACATTCGGTAATTTCGTCACAATTAAAAAACTTTTTGTTTAGATTTTTTACACAAAGTAAAAGCACATATGCTCTAACTTATGCACACGAAATTTAGTGCAAATTGCTTGAGTGGTTGTGGAGTAATGCATGTTTGAACTGTGAAACTGTGCGTAACCTATAAAGATCTCACAGCAATAATGATAATTTGTAAAAAAATTAGACATTAATTTTGAAATCAAAAGAAAAACGAACCTTTATTTTTCATTTTTCTTATTTGTGGCAAAAAATTGTGCGTCAAAACATTACATGTACTTCAGAAGTTGGCCAATCTGATATCTGGCTTCATTTTTTGAATTTTTATGTCTCTATTGTGTGATGTCTGGCTCACAAATGGTGATTGATTAAAAATATTGGTAGTTATTGGTAGTCTAGTGCCCGGCAGTATTTATTTGACACCTTATGGCATTTCACTAGTTTCTCAGTGAACGTACAATTTCAAAGCAAAATGTTCTCATTTTGCAGGCTATGAGCAAAACTGCTTTGGCGACACTACCACCTTAAACTACACTCAGACGCGCACACAATACATTTTCTCACTTGCTGAAGTCTGTGCCGGGCCAGCCCGCGGGCTCCGGGCCTGCTCCGGGCCGGCCCGCGGGCCCCGGGCCGATAGGCCCGCTATGGCCCGCCGGGCCTGTAGTGGGCCGCGGGCCCCGGCCCGGGCCCGGCCCGGAAGCGCGCTAGTCGGCCCGGCCCGGGCCCGGTCCGGAAAATTTGCTAGTGGCAGAACTCTATAGTGAACAGCCTTGATTGAAACGTAATTATTACAGATTTTCAATTATTATTTTCAATTCAGCGTAGGTCTACTCTACTCATTATGAACTTTAAATTTTTTTGTAAACACATTACGATTCTTTCAAACAGAGTTGGACACCGGGTGGGGTGCCGCGGGGCAGAGGTCTTGTCATGAGGATTTATTTTTTTACAGTAGCAACTTACTTTTTGAATTGTTTAGTGTTGAATAGTTGAATAGTGTTTTTTGTGCTACTCAAGCAATAAAAATTCAAGCTTTAGTTTGATCGATTTCCGTAGTCCGTTTAGATGGCAAAATTGCAACAACGTTTATGGGTTACATTCGTTAATAAAGGCTTGAGTATTTAGGTCACATTCCGTATGAATGTGTCATATTGTGATCAAGCCCAATCTGCGGCAAAACCTTCAGTAGGTAATTATTAAGCAACACTTTCAGGTAAGCTGACCAGGGGGTCAGCTAAAACCTGTTGTGCAGCCATTATTTTACTTATGTTTTAATTGTGTAATATAAAAGATTGGCGTAGTTTTTCTTTCAGCAAATTGTGTATGCAAAATATTGAAGGTTTTTTATAACAAATTGTGTAAAAAAAGAAGTCTCTCAAACGAAAAAATGATGTACCATAACACCATTCTAATTCAAAAGTCATGAGCAGCGTCTTTTGATTAAAAAGTTTATTAAATCTCTAGTTTCTTAAATTAGACATTCTACGAAACATAGCCGCCACAGGTTTTGTTAAATTACAGTTTTCTGGAAGCAAAAGTTGTTAGCACTGAACAGACGTAAATAAAAGCACTGAGCAGGCAGTTAAACGTACGTACACACACGCTCACACAAAAAGATTTATTTTCCCGCCCCAGCGGGGTTTTAACACTATAGTCTGACCAAAAAGTGTATGTACGGAACTTCATTGCTTCATAGCAGCTTAGTCGAGCCTACACTGGCCAACTGAAGAAATGGAGATTTTAATCAACAGAAAGAAAGACCGAAAAAGAAAAAGAAAGGGCGAGACAACAAAAAAGAAAGTTAGAATGAGAAAGAAGGAGCGAAAAAGAAAAGAAAGGATAAGACAACAAAAAAGAAAGTTAGAATGCTCAAAGGATAAATCCATGAATACGACGCCATTTTTTAAAGTTCTTCTGATCTAAGCAACTGAACGTAAAACTATCAAAAAACAAAGTGTCAACACTACGTCTTTTTTCCATAAAAGAACAACCACTGGATTTGTAGGTAACGTCCATAAATTTAGCCCAAGATATGGTAAGCCTTTATTTAGTTACAGTCTAATAACATATAGATATGTAAGGTATTGAGACGGAGAGTTCATTTCACTAGAATACATATCTGACTGCTACAATTTACTTATACTTACTATTTGATCGATATCGATAATAGGATCTCAAGATCTGAAAAAGGTCTACCATAGACTTAAACGCTAATTTTATGGAGTGAAAACCCTTAGAAAAGCACTGTGTTTGACTGGTGCGTAGACAACAAAAATGTCAATATTGAGTCTCGGTTTAACAATAATTATTACATGTTATAATTCAGTCGATTCACTCGTTTGTACGTAAATAGTGAATAATTTACTGTTTATTATTGTCTCATTATAATAGCCTAGTATAGATCAGAAATGTGCCTGTATCACACTTGTCCGTATCTGTAAGGTTTATTGTCTGTGAGATACTGGAAGGGAGTTGTAACGGGTATTTTATTTGGGTTAAAATGGACAGTAAAGTAGGTACTAGTACAGCTCCTATACTGCTGGAGAAATATCGGAGTTATTAACACAGTGTCTCTAACACTGAAACCAAGTGAAAAAACGAATACAACTTGATGAAAGCTCATCACAGTCGATAAGCCCTCAACATAAGTCTCGCTCAAAAAATAACTGCACAGACTTGTATCGAAAAACAGTACCTGACCTACATGGGGATGGATTGGAATGGGGAAAATCAGCTGTCCGACGAGCGACGATGGCTCAGGGTTTCGGCACAAAACATATGTACTACACCAAAAACGAATATTGGATCTTTCAGAAATATTGCTTAATACAGTTTCGTTCAAAAAATGGCTTAAGACGACTTTGACTCTTAGGAACCACAAGTTTGGTCAAATTGTGAACCCAAGCCTGGCACAGAAATGATGTCTTGACCTGATTGCTGGCTGACCCAAATAACAATTAATATTCAACTTAGAAATGATGGCTTCACACGAGCTTGACTCAGAAACGCTGGTAAAACACGATTTTGATTTGAAATCATAGCGCAGCTAACCTCCCCGCAAGTGTGATTCAGTGGTAAACGATCTACAACACAAGTCAACAATGAATTAACACAAGCTTGATACAACATTTTATTACGACGCAAATCAGTGGCGTCGTATAAAACTAATAATGTTTAATCTAATACATTTTTGAGTCAACATGACCTTTCAGCCGCCGCGTAAGAATTGTTCCCCACCCACCCCACCAGTTCGGATCAGTAATAATACTTGAGCAAACACAAAATTGGAGCAGTAAGTCAAAAATAAAGTCATATTGATGGACACTAGAGTAACAGTCATCACAGGAAGTTTGCTTCGGAAAGTATTGTTGAACACGAACAAATATAAAGTAGATTAACGGAAGTTTGGTTAAAAAAGTGGATTGGCTTATGAAAGAAATCAGTCAATACAAGCTAGAGTCGGAGAGCATGGTATAACATAAGTGAAGGCTGTATCGTTGTATTTTTGCAACTTGGACTGCAACAATAGCTGACAAACTGTGGATCAACTCAATGCCACGTAGGTTGATGACAGACAAGGCTCAACCAATATTATAGCTTACTCAATCTTATATTTCAATGAAAGGTGTTCAGTCATCGTCTGGCACATCATAATCTAACGAACGCTCAATAAAAGCTGGCTCAGGAGTGACGGCTCAGAACGAACTTGACTCAAAATTGATGACTCCGCATAAGATGAAATTTTGGCTCAAGCATGATATAGCTCATCACAAGATACAAGTTTTGCTCAAACATGATGGCTCATCACTTGATGCAAGTTTGACCCAAGAAGGAAGGCTCATCACACAATAAAAGTTTACCTAAAAGTGCTAGCTTGTCACAAGATACAAGTTTGGCTCAAAAATGATGACATCACAAGATGACAAGCTTTGCTGAAACCTAATGGTTCATCATAACAAGATACAAGTTTGGCTCAGAAATAATGACATCACAAGATGACAAGCTTGGCTCAAACCTAATGGTTCATCATGACAAGATACAAGTTTGGCTCAGAAATGATGACATCACAAGATGACAAGCTTGGCTCAAACCTAATGGTTCATCATGACAAGATACAAGTTTGGCTCAGAAATGATGACATCACAAGATGCAAGTTTGGCTCAGAAATGATGACATCACAAGATGACAAGCTTGGCTCAAACCTAATGGTTGATCATAACAAGATACAAGTTTGGCTCAGAAATGCTGACATTCAGATGAGTTTGGCTCAGAAATGATGCATCACAAGATACAACCAAACCAACAAACAAAACAACAAAAAAAACCAACAAGCTTGAACATAGAATGATGGCTGATCACAGCTGATGTATATACTTAAAAATGGCTCATCAACACAAGATGCAAGTTTGGCTCAAAAAAGACAACTCGTCACAAGATACACAAAGTTGGCCCAAGAATATGGCTCATCACAGATACAAGTGTAGTTAAAAATGATGATTCATCATTACAAATACAAGTTTGTATCAAATGATGGCTCATCGCAAGATACAAGTTTCGCTCGAAAGTGATGGCTCAACACAAAGTGCACGTTTGGCTCAAAAATGATGGCTTTTGAGAAGACACAGGCTCAAATTTATGACGGTTAATCAGGCAATCCAAATTCGGCTCAAAAATTAATGACCTACGGCTACGACCACATGGTTCAAAAATTGTCATTGAACAACGAAGGTAAACATAGAAATCGGTGTTAGTGGAACAAGATATGGCTAACGCCTTACCATAAATAAAAGCTAGCTAGGACCTGGAAAACACTCCACAATACAATGATGGCTTGCTCAGAAATAATGATTCGATATTTGAGTCAAAACGATTGTGAGCGAAAGTTTGGTTAAAAAAAATGATGCTTCAATATACGCTTAGATTAAAAATTGAGGCAAATCACCAACAGCTCAACACAAGTTCATCCTAACAAGTGCAGCAAACCAACTAAGATGCACCTGTGCTTTCTAAACCTGGTTGCACTTGTCCACAAATGATCATAATTTCCAAATGCAATGGAGACAACAGGCCCAATCACCTTGACTTTAGATTGTAATCTGTATTTTTGTAAAATCTATTAATAATTACTTGTAAATATAATCATAATATGTAGCACACAAAAATTTAACACACACTTGGAACCTTGGTCTGTGATGTTCTTGGGTAACCAACCCCATACACACAACCGAGCTCTATCCATATGCCAGGTTAAGAGGGTAAGATTACCCTAACCAACAGTGGCGGATAGTAACAAAAAAAAAAAAAAAAAAAAAATAAGAAGGGCAAAAAAGGGTTTTGGTCATCACATTAAGGTAGCATTTATGAGTGATTGGCTTTGGCGAGTAATTGTTTTCAACGATTATTTTGATCATAAATGAACAAAACTTGCTTGGAATCAATTTTTTTCTTGATGTGCATATTGCGGTAAAAATTTCAAATTTATTTGACCTATTTTGTTGTTGTCGAAAAATTTTCGATGCAATAAAAACCATATACGTCTGTTAAGTCGAAGTCCCTTCAGACTTGAATGCTTGCGCTTCCAATTTGAACTGCGCAACGGATAACGAACGAATCTACCAGCGGTGAACTGATTTCTTTCAATGATTTTACTTTTGATTAAAACATTAAAATAAAACATTAATAGGTACATACATTGTACATACGGAAGGACGGGCATACGGACAAAGGTGCAATTCATACTTTGTTTGTTTGTCCGTATGATTAAAATTTTGGCAGGGTTGAGCTGAATTTAACTTTGCCGGACATAAGACAAAAGAAAACTGTGCCGTTTTTACTACGGATGAATTGAAGTACGAATACGGACGGGCATACGACTGAACGACCCAAAGTATGAATCGAACAGCGGTTTTGACATTCAGTATATGTGGACGTCCTTTCTGTCTGTCCCAATGTACGTACAAAAGTATGAATCGACCCTTAAAATCGCCAAAATTGCCCCGCAGTTGCAGCGACACGTGCCGATTCCAGGCGACTTGGCCATAATAGCCAAATTCGCCATTATCGTGGTAGCCACGTCGATATGGTAATAAGCATCAATCCGTCGCAGCTATCGCTGTGGCCGTCGCCACAGCCGCTACACTGAACGAAATCCCAAATTTCCAAGTTTGAAAAAATGAGGTTCAAAACAGTCAAATTATATTATATAATTGGTGTGAATTTTCCCCCCGTAAAATCTTACCCGGAGCAAATTTAAAATATTAAATAAAAATAAATAAATTTATCGCCAAAATCGCTAGTTTTGAAAAAATAAGTTCAAAATACATAGTCTAATTGTATGGTTGGTGTGAATTTTCCCCCCGGAAAATCTACCCCGGTGCAAATTTTCCGGGGGGAAAATTTACCCCGGGGTAATTTTTCCGGGGGGAAAATTTACACCGGGGGAAAATTTACACCGTGACAGCGTGACTATTCGTAACCGTCAACGGCTGTACATAGGTATGAATCGACGCTAAAGCAAAAATTATCTGCCATATGATTATCTCCACATATTTTATTCCGCCCCCTCTTTTCAGGACAAGACGCTTTGGATATGGACTGGGGATCGCCCACCGCACCTCCTGTGAACATGATCCTAGCGGGATCTTGGTCCGCTTTTGCCACTATCGATGTACCAATGGGATTCAGTGAACCAAAACCGGGAGCTCCCGACGGTTTGCCCATTGGGGCAATTTTGCTTGCCCGTCCTGAAAATTTGGACAAACTAATTACGGCCGCATATGCGTATCAAGAAAATTTCGGTGTCACCAAATTGCCAGCTTCTGTGAAACCAAAAGGGGACGATGATAAACCAGTGAACGGGGCTTCGAATTTCAACACCAATGATTTGATTCGGGTAGTAGTGAAACAACTTATTGATTGTTTGAAAAAAAGTTTCAAGCTCTAGACAGGTTTCGATTTCTGTTTCAAAATCATCTATTATAACAACGACTTTATACAATCAGGACTATTATGGTATTTCACTGTGCCACAGTGCAACAGGTATTTCTGTAACTTAAGATGTGATATTCGTTTGCTTGCTTTTTTCATATTGAAGATTTAAAGTTAGTAGACTTATTATAACAAAATTATTTCTTAAGAATGGTGTCATAGTGGACTTGTAGTTTTTCATCAACTGCGTAACCGTGGTATATATCTAAACAGTTTGCACGATATACTGTTAAATAAGAACACAATATTCACCCTGAATATACTTACCTACATAATCTGGAAGGTATTTATATATGCCATTTTCCATGCAAAAACTTTTGTAAAACTAAAGTCTGACCAGAAATTGCTGCACCCTGAGATGGATTTTTGTCACTGCTCGCTTTACTCTTGATGCTCGCGATTCGTTCATTTGGTAATGAAATAGCATGTTTTCTTATCTCTGGGTCCAGCATTTTTTGGTCAGACTTTAATGAGAACGCTGTGATCATGAAATTATGAACATTATTCTGGACTTGTGGCTATGTAAATAATAGGTTTAAACTATGGCTGTGATAGTACCTAACTATTAAAAATAACTTTACAGAATATAATAATTAGGCTATTTTAAATTGTTATTCAGGTTCTTGTTATAGTTATATATATGTTCTTTCTTTAGGATAGTGAAGTATTACGTGGAGTAATTTAATTATAAAAAATAATCATAATTTATAAAAAAACTCCTTTGAAATGAATTTTATTCAGGCAAGCATCAGTTTTCAAACGGCGAAAAGATTCGCTTATGTTTGAAAACGTCACATACTTTAAAAAACAATAGTATAAACATTACAATTACAATACAATAAAACAACTGTACATATAAAAAACAACTGATAACATACATGTCATTTACAACTGGGCTAAAAAGAACTGATTTTGTAACCTTTTTTTAGAAGATTATGTGTAACGTTTGAGCGACAGGCTTTTAAGTGTATCTTGATATGTATAAATTACTCTACTGAATTAAATTAGCTTATTTTTTTTAAAAAATTCTATTAATTATCATCCTAATATTGACAATAAACTCAGTATTATTACTGACAACATTGTCAATAAGTTTTAGGAAACTTAGAAAAAAACATAAAATTAGAAAACCACAAAAAGGGTAACACACAATATAGTCTTGTTTAAAAATAAGAAATGTATTGATGCATAATTAATAAAATTACTACTACAATTACGTAAGACTTAAATTGCAGTTACAGTTGTTTCTTAATCTTTCTTCACACTCACGAATGTACCCCGCTTGCGGAATCAAAAATCAGGCCTTTCAAACTCTGCGTAAATTTATTTTAAAACATTCAGTTAATTAGTTATGGTGATTATTAACTCCCACCACTTAAAAAGTTTTGGAATACCCTAGTTTTGAAGTTACTACTCGTAGCCTCGTATAACTTCAACACAAGTAACGAATTTGAATCTGCTTAGGTAGTAAAACTTCATCATTAAACTAAAAAGTTACGAGATTACAATACGCCTATTCACTTTTAAAGGTTTCATTGTACATATTACAACAGTTTTCCGTCTTGTGGTTGCAATAACAGCACTAACTTTTCAGCGCGGTGAACTGTAAAGTTCTTACTGTAGACACGTTTTCATTGTTTTTAAAAGTTCAGCCAAGGTTAGAACAAATTGGTTTCAATGAAATACTATTTTTTTGACTGAAACACCTATTTATTGTGTTTGGTAGGGGAGGTCACACTGTAGTTAGTGACGACACTGATACCGGGAAAATTCGTAAACACTGGGAACTTTGTCAGAGTGTTACTTTTCGTGACCGAAATTTAAACTACCGTAAGACTGTAAATTATAAAACGAGAAAAAAATTTAAAAAAGTATACCTCTAGACTACGGTGGTAATTTTTTTAGAAGCTACAGCCAAATAGAAACTTTGCAAAACCGAGCTAAAAAAACGTAGTGCATTTCTGTGCATTCAGGTATGCAAGATTTACCGTTAAAGTTGAAATATTGACCTTTTATAAATTTAAAATTTGCTCAACGCTTAGGTTCAACTCACAGTACTCATTTGGCACTCACAGTAAGTAAGTAACAAAAATCGCATTTGTATACTGTGGCGGGGTGGCCAATTTTACGGCCTGATTTTTCCTACATATATACATTGCATCAATGCAATTCTAGATCATTATAAATTAATTACATTACAAAAAGCATCGTCTTCTTTGCTCATCAAAAGACTATGTATATTTGTAACCATTTAATTCATAGTTACAAAAAATTCCTCGGCAATTTAACTGGTGAATCAAAAATTATAAAAAAACAGAAGTTTTTTATATACATATGGAAAACGTTAACCAAAAATTACTGGACCCTGAGACAAAATAATTTTTTGATTGACAAAACTCGATTCATTACAAAAAGAACAAAATGCAAGTGCAAGGTGTGTACTCACAATAAAAGACCACTTCTACTAGCCAGGGTTTATCAGTTTTTGGCCTGACTTTAGTTAATTTATTTAGTATAAATAGCGCAAAGCAGACGATGCCAGAATCAAAATTAAAGACCTGTTGTGCTGTGGCGACTCAGGAAGAATGGCAAACTTAGCAGAGAGCCTTGAGCAAATCCTGAACAGTGGGTCGGTCGAAGGGGGTGGTGAGCTGGTGGTAATAGATCACCTGACCCGACCGGTCTACAATGAAGTCCCCGCCCATTTGGTAGACATCATGAAAGTCATCACGGTAGATGACCTTGTCAGGCCCGTTTCCGCTTAGGATGGCTGGCACCAGACCATTCTTCACGTAACCGGAGCGTAGGATGTTCCATACGCTGCGCTTTAAATGGAAGCACCTAAAAATAAAACAAATTAATATGAATTGACATTTATTAATAGCGAATATGGAATATTTAATATTTTCATGCACTAAAATTTATATTTGACTAAGTCTACTGCGTCTGGTTTAGAAGACTAGGTTGACTTGGTAATGTAGTTAACTGTGCTTTCCTATTTAATTATTAGTTAATTAGGTACTAGCTGATATTAAACACTAATCACATCCTGGCATGTGAAGGTGACCCAGGGGAGCATTGTAAAAACTGGGTATTTGAAATTAATACGATGAAGTACCCAAGTATATGTGCAGTATACTTCGATGAAATATAGGATGGAAGTAACTGTATCCAGAGTTAAACACATGTATGCAAAAAAAACTAAATAATTAGGTTCACACAACCTCTGTCTTAGACAAGACAAGAATTATTAAACCAAGAACAGCAAATAGCTAACATCAAAAACTAATACTGGAAATATTAAACCAAAAATGTATTATGCCATATACGAAATCAAATATCTAATATAAAAAACTAATAATAATTAGCTAATACATATAAATAATATATAACTAGACAACTAGTGTATAACTGTATATAACTAATAAATAACTATACATAACGAATATATAACTAATAAATAAATATAAATATATAACTAGACAACTAGTGTATAACTGTATATAACTAATAAATAACTATACATAACGAATATATAACTAATAAATAAATATAAATCAATAAATCAATCAATTTTCTTACGTAGCCGTTTGGTAGTGTTCGTCGGCCAATAGGGCAACATTATTGACTCCGGTTTTGGCAATCCATTCCCGGCCCCCCGCAACCCCCCCATTACATACAACTACAATAGAACAATTATTGTCAGCAAAAGAGTCAGCGTGGTTGAGCACGTCTTGAACGTGCTGTATGCACGGGGGTCATCCGTAGAAACGCAGCACAATCACGAGCAAATATTTAGCGGTTGAGTCGAAACAGCTCGACAGATTGACGAAGGCTGAATCGGGGCTTGGGGCGTTGACGTTCTTTAGGACGATCTCGTCTGAAACAAAGCGGTTTGAATGGTTATATTGACATCGACTATAATTGTGTGCCGACTGTTTGGGTCGCTCGCGTCGAAGTCGAGAATGCTAACCACTACAGTTGCCAAATCTTGCAGACCCTATTTCTCATTTGTAATAACTTTGAAAGGTTAAAAAAATCCTGGATTAATCTTAGGATCTTATCCAAAATTGGATTTATCGGATCAGATTTAAATTTATTTCGTCAATAACGCAGCGTTAGTTAAACGTAATTTATTGAAACTTGGCACACACTAAGGTGCTGTATGTGAGCCATGTCGGGCAAAGTTTCAGCCGGCTATTTTCATTTTGTGCTGCGAGATTAGAAAAATTATTTTAAATCTAATCCGTTAAATCTAATTTTGGATAAGGCCCTTAGTCCAAAGTTTAGGAATCGATCGATATGCAATGCATGCTGTCAAAATTCAGTGTAGTACTTACATAACTCACGCACTCACGAGTAAGCCACAATTTAGAAAGAATGAAAGAAATGGAGGCGCCGGGAATCGAACCCGGGCCACCTGCTTCGAATTCAAGCATGCAAACCACTGCAGCACAGCCTTCGAGTCTCATAGTTCCTAATTCTCATTTAGAACAGGATCCCCCCTTCGAACATCGTTGCGACCCTGCAACGATACTCGGTCGATACTGATGCTCTCGGGGCCATTCACGCGTAGGCCTCCAAGCATACTTCAATCACACCACACTCAGGGTTTCCTGGCTCACCCGCAACCACAGAATTTCTCGATCGACCCAGAACGATTCTCACCCAAAACCGAGGGTTTTCTCCGGTTCGCCCTTAACCGAGGGACCATACCAGAAAGAGACTATGTACACTGTCATACAGCACACAGCACACAGCACGAGTACCGTAAGTGTCGGTTCGGGGATAGGGCTGTCCTGAGGACCCGGCCCTATCCTCTCCGTTTTGTCGCGGTCGCCACTATGTTGAATAGAAAGATGGGGCCCCAATTTAGAAAGAATGAAAGAAATGGAGGCGCCGGGAATCGAACCCGGGCCGCTTGCTTTGAAGTCAAGCATGCTAACCACTACACCACAGCCCCCGAGCTCATAGGCCCTAATTCTCATTTACAACAGTAATGTCACATTTTATTAGATTTATTCCGATCTAAAAAAAAAAATTTCCGCGATTGAGTTTGAATATGTCCATTGGAAAAATTGCGTAAAAAATAACCAAATTTGAGTAGGATTCTATTGTAAAGCTTCATCGGGTAGCTATTAAAGTATCGCTATTAAATATTAAAGTATCGCTAAGCACTATACTACATACGATCTCATTCAAAAATGTTTAAAATTTAATTCTTTTGTGCATTCTGTACAATGTTTGAGTAAAGGACATTCTAAACTATTCTAAAAACTATTTAAATTTTAAAATACTCATAGTTTTTAGATGAACTTAAACTACCGAAAAGCAAGCATTTTAACTTTTTGAAAATCATAAACTTACTGAGATTCACTGATTTTGGCTTGAGTTTTGGCAACTGATGATTGATTTCTTCGTCAATTTTTGTCAGGAATCTATCCCATTCGGCTTCTTGTTCCGATGCGTATCTCCAAAGCCTCTCAACTTCCCCCGTGGGCCCGCCAAAATTTGAGCAGATTTTGGATTCCAACTCAGGCAGCGTTTTTACGCCGAAATTCTGCAATAAATTGGTGGTGGTTTTATTGTTAAGTATGACGAGGTACATAACTCTAGTTGCATCTTCAAGCGTTATACTGCATAATATGTATAAGTTCGGTTCTATAATATCAATTATACATAGCTGTTATAATCAGCTACAGTTGTACTTTGTGTTTTATTAGACTTGTGGTTGTGTGGTTTTAGTACAGTCAAACTATAACTAAAACTAAACTAAACAGCAGCGACTACACTATAAAGTACCAAAACTTTACTGCATTACGGCCTGTATACAATAACTGTTTCTGAACTAAATTAATGTGTCTGTAACTCTGTACTAAAGCAACTGTACTATTATAGTCAACTAAGATGCCTTGTAACTATAAACTAATATTAATATACTAAAGCTGCAATAGGTACTAATAGTGAAAATACCTTGTAAAGCAATTCATAGGCACTGAATAGTGCTTTGACTGGGGCATTTTCGAAGGAGAAGAAAGTTTTGTAGTAACCATCCAACGAGTATTCGTCTTTGCCTTGGTAGAATAAGTTGATAAGGTCACGAAACTGCTGGCAAAACAGCTTCAAAGCACCTTCCGGTGTAGTCATTGGTTAATTAGTTGCTCTCAGGTCAGATTATCTGAAATAAAAACAAAATAGTATTGAACTATATAGATTGGATGGAATTCTGGAAGGGTGATTAAGTTAGTCAGTGATTAAGAAATTATTGCTCGTGAGTCACATCTTCACTATACTTGGCTGCAAGAATTATTTTGTTTTCATTGGATAAGCTTGTTGTTGATACAAGTGCACAATTTTTCAAGAGCACCGGAAAAATTCTGCATGGTATATGCCATGGAATATAGAGTATCTTATACGCTGGCTATAGCTATGGCTGTAGTTGCTATTAACGTACAATAAACCTTTGTGAGGGCCTAGGGGCACTAAGACATGGCAGGTCGCATACCTAGGTACCGTGTTAGCTCGAAATATGAGCCCTTATTTTGCATACGCAGACTCCATTGCATGCAACGTTCTATGGCACATGTCATGGCACATACCATGCAATATCACTGAGTACATCTACGGCAGATTTCAACTCACATTCTCAGTTCATGCTTAAGCCCGGTTTCTACTGGTCCTTAAGGACACAGGGACAGGAACAAGGACAAATTTCTATCAACTGTAAAAAAATTAACAAATGCGTTTAACAAACTTTATATATCTCTATAAGTGAAATATCGTCATGCAAAACCATGGCATATTTAATTATGTAGTTTTCTGAAATTGCTTAGGGACGAAACCATAGGGACACGGACAAGTATGACCCGGGCTTCCTACTTGACATAGGTCAATAGATCATTCCAAAGCCTACCAAAGTCTTGTCATGTTGCAAGGGATGTCAATATGGGTTTCATGTGCCATGTGAAAAATGAGTAATGTGATGTCCGAACTGAACAAATGAAATAAATTAATTAAATTGACATGAGAAATCAAAAACTATTATCAAGGAATATAGATTTTTATCGCTCATTATACTCTTTAAAAGTAACTGTAAAGTTTATCGTATAAAACCTTATTTTTTAAACCTGTGTCACAAAGCCTGAGTAAAAAAACTGTTGGTGACTGACAGCAAAGGTTTTTTTGATTGATTGAAGCTACTCTATCAAGGTTGATTGTAGATTGATGTATTTTTGCAAAGTTTTCGTTCAAAAAATTTTGTGGTAGGAGCCAATATTGAAATCTATTGGGTTAGCTACAGTATTCCAAACATGATTGTGTTTGTGAAATGATTGCACTCTTTTTATTGCAGATAAATTGCTAGGACTTCATTAAATTTCTCAAAAATTTAAATCAAAAATTGTTCTCACCGACTAGGATTCACAAACCCTAATCAGGATCAACAAATAGGACCACAAAAATACAGAATCACACTAAGGCACTGACAGCCGTATGTAGGTGCAGCCGACAAATTGAACAAGCAGCAGTTTGCTGCAAAAGAAAAACAGAAAGAATTTTACAGGAGTTTGTCACATCTGACAAAAAACCTGTTGCGAGCTCATTTTTTATTCCGACTTGGATAAAAACTTTCACCAAACTGCTAAATTCTATTGGAAATGACTTTTAAGGAAGACGAAGGCACTGTGGCTAAAAAAAATAGAAAAAGCCAATCAACTGTGCTTGAGCAACGAGCTGGATTTGATTCATACCCGAATCAAACAGGTTAAAACGTTCAAACCTGTCACAGAGTTTTCCTGTAGAACCATTTTCTAAATATCACTTGAGGACTGAAAAATAGCGAACATGTGCTGCCAGAATCCGTGTGCACACTAAATTTTAAAATATTTTTATAAAAAAAGATAAGGAGCACTATTTGGCTTTATTTTCCAACCAGCAGTTTTGTCAAGCTCAATTCTTTTGACTCAATCAAATTCTTCAAGCGAACATACACACGATCAAAGCACACACAGACGCGCACAGATCTCTCGCCAAGCTTTACGTTGCCACTTCACAGAAATTATACAGACAGATGCCAGCTTGCTGTGCAAGTCATCCACAGGCATTATGAATTACACACACACGCACACACACCTACGGTTAATTTTATCACACTGGCTTACGTTTTGTACTAGGGTCATCATAAGGACCTGTTGCGGTGTGCCGCAACAGGAAAAATGACGTCAGGCGCTGGCTGATCCATTGCACTACTAGGCTGCTAGTGACGTCATTCTGCAGGCGAACGGTCATACGGCTGTAAGTATGAATAGACCCTAACACTTGCAAAACGATTCCTGGAAGTTTTTGATCGACCCCAGTTGAACAGAGCTACAGTAAGACATTCGTAATCGCCAATCGAAGACAACTGCGCGGTTGACTGCAATCACGAAACCGACAAATTTTGGCAAAATTTGCTTCTTTTATAGCCCGCAGTTAACGATTTCGAAGTTTGGTTACCGGTTCTGACCTACTTTCAGATTTACTTCACCCAATTTTTGATAACAGGGGTGCCGCTGGTAAGAAAATAAAACAAAACTTGCATTTGGAGCCCCCTTTTTTTGTCAAACTCCGAACATTAGTCTGTAACCAATGAGGCATTAGTTTAACAGGCAAAAAAGAAGTGCAGAATCGCATTGGAAAAAGAAAATTTGGGGTAATTAAAACTTTTATCCGGTTTGCGGTCTAAATTCCACTGTTCCGCACGCAAAGTTTTTTGCCTGGTGCCGTATGGCACCGCGTCAAACCTTTATTTATTTTAATAACGACATTTTTAAACGCACTTGACAGTTTTCAGCCACAGATTAAATTAAAACAGTCAAAAACCGCTCTCGCTACGAAATTTTTACCGACGATATTACTTAAACCACAAAACAAAGGTTTCGCAAAATCCTGTTTACAACCGGCTGACGCAAAATTATCACAAAGATCCGGTCGGAACAGGCGAACTCGAAAAACAACTTGTATGGTTTTTTGGTGTTTTGACAAACTCAGTAAAATGAACACACTGACACCTCATCTTCGTAAATTTACTGTAATTAAGCACCGTACCGTTTAATGGCTCTTTCTACAGTATGAAAGTCTTAATTCGATTTAGTATGCCGTGTACTTCCTTACTGTGGCAATTTTTTTACAAGGCAATGTTTACTTCAACAATAAGTTCTGTATTGTTGAAAGTTTAAGCAAAGAACAGTTTCAATAGATTTTTCTTCATGGTTTTTCGTTTTGAATCATTTTTTAATAAATTTTACAGTGAAATTAAATTTAATGTACTTGGCTTTAAAAGTTTAAATATAATTTTTGTTCAATTTTTTTCAAGACGTGAAATTCGTGTTGAACGCAAACGTAATGTTGATCTGGATTTTTCTTTATCGTGTTAGGTTATTGTTTTGTTCCGCATTCACAACAACTAGCCACATTTCTGCATTTCTGCACATTAACTCAATTAGGATCTACAGTATCCTTGCTACATATTCTGGAGT
Organism: Trissonchulus sp. WLG1_4; assembly: GCA_030248245.1. Taxonomy (NCBI): domain Eukaryota; kingdom Metazoa; phylum Nematoda; class Enoplea; order Enoplida; family Ironidae; genus Trissonchulus; species Trissonchulus sp. WLG1_4. Next base: position 18,617 of record JASANF010013883.1, read on the forward strand.
CAAAACAGAGTCAGAGTCAATGAATTCCTGAGTCAGCCTATAGCCTATAGTGATATACATATTGCTTTGATTCTGAAAGCAAGTGACTCCGACTTCGGTTTGACTCAGGAGTCATGTAGTAAGTATTTGTGGCTAGGTACTGTATAGCTTATGTAAACTATGCAGCTAAATTATTTTTCAGTTAATATTTTCTTAGCTCTCCTTTCTTTTAGTTTTTCTTTAGTTTTTCTGCCGCCGCTATCGAGGCGGCAGGTATTTATACTGTTTTTAAAAGCTTGCAAACGGTTTATGCTACCTTAACCCTTTAACGCCCAGAGGTTCTCTCTCTAGGCAGCTAGACTTTAATTTTGAAAGTCATTAGTACATAATGATAAACAAAATTGCATTTCATTATCAAAGGGAAACACTAAAAACTGTCTCACAAATTAAATATCTTCGTTATTTAATCAGCTCAAGTGAATGCTACCAATCAATTATTAAAATTGTACAGATTTTGCTCTACGTGCCAACGTATATCTTTTTTTTTGCAATTTTCCGTTATACTGATCTGTCTATTAGTACTAAAATGCAACTTTTTGACACCCTTGTTGCAAGTGTTTTAAATAACGGATATGAAATTTGGGGTTACATGTCGTTCTCTTTAAATCGCGAGTTAAAACTGATTCGCAACGTAACTGATACACAGGAAAAAGTGCAATTAGCATTTCTGAAAAAACTACGTGTTAAAAATCCAACGCCTACATCAGCTGTTTATGCTGAAACAGGTCACTCGCCTTTAATAATTGTAAAATATTTAGCTACGCTGAGAAAACTGGTGTAAACTTTAAAAAACTTCTGTAAACTGTCCTGTGAAACAGTCTTATTTTTCTCTTTGTTACTAATCTTATTGTTACCCCTATACCCGTTTGTTACTTGATTAATTGCTGTACTCAGTTACTTAAAGTTACTGAATGCTCGAAAAAATCAACAAATCGAAGATGAAAAACCATTTTTGTTAACTTGACGCAAAAGATTAGCTGACTAATTCAATAACAAATGTCAAAATGACTTAAACAACCTACCTAATTTTGACCTGTACGTTTTTATGAAAACTCGGCCTGGACTGGAAATTTACCTTAGTGTAATTAAAAACAAAAGGCATTTGCATCCTTTTATCCAATTAAGGCTTCGATATCATGACTTAAAAATTGAAAGGGGTAGATGGGACAGGCGGATTGACCACAGAATTCCACGAGAACAGCGTAGTCATAAAGTTTGCAATTCAGATGAAGTTAAAAATGAAATTCATTTTTTATGTCCTGTGATTTTTTTGCTACATTGCGTCATAAATATAGTTTCACATCTACTAAGCCCTCGAAAAGGATACTGGGACGGTTGACCAGCAACTACCGTAATATAGGGTGACATAATTAGCCCCATCACCAAAAGCATCAACAAAGCAACAAAATTCAGCCCCCCGATACTAAACCCCAACATTTAATACCAAACCTGAGAGAGAGCTCAAATTTTAGTTTTAGGCGACATGAGGCTGCTTCCAGCCGTTAAATCACGTTCCATATGGGCTCGGGCGCACGGTCATTTTCGCCCTTGTGTCTCTCACCTTCATGTCTAAATTCCAAGAGCCCTGTGGTCCGTATAATTTAACACGTTTAATTCTTGCGAAACAATTTTTTGAAACGACTTACTTTATTTGTTTACTCGTTTGAAAACGTTTAACATTTTGTTGACCACACGAATATACATTACGAATATCTATATATTACGAATTATATATATATATATATATATATCTCAGTGAATTTTTGGTAGGCTCGAACTATGGTGCGATGAGCTCAAAAATAGATTTCGCTGATATTCACATATTTTGTAGGTACTAACTAGTGTATAGTCGTCCTGAAATAGTTTTGGCCACAAATTATCCTAGGTTGTGATATGGCCTCTCAAAGTGTCAGCCAAAGGGCGATTTTTTGCGATTTTTTTACTTTTTGGTTTTTGTGCAGCTATTTTGTCAATAATAACCATAAGAATATCTTACTTGGCTACAACAATCTATTATGTGTGTGCTTGCATATACCAAGACAGTTTGTGATTGTGTTGAACAATTGGGTGATTACAGCGTTGCGCATAGAAGCAACTCAAGCCTCCAGAGACCCCACTGCTGACTGTTTGCGTCTATATACATCCACATGGCTTTGAGCCTCACGCAGTTTTTTATTTTATTGAAGGAAACATGTTAGGGCTTTAAATTAATGCAAAATTTGTGAACTTTCAGGGGGACCCACGGTTGTCAGAAGCCAAAAACTGCATGTTAGTACACAAAAATGACCTATTACGTGTCTTTTTGCCTTTATTTTCAGCCACATACCTTTAACCCGCTCACACTTTTATGTTATGTGCAACGACAAATAGTATGTGATTGCATTGATTTCACAACAATAAAGTTTCAGGGAGACCCACGGCTGTCAGAAGCCAAAAACTGTATGAAAGACTTAAAAATCAACTCAGATCTAGTTTTTGGCTCTTTTTCCAACCACATGCTCTTCAGCTATACACAATTTTTCGTTTATGCAACAGCAGGTATTAGGGTGTTGGACTGGTACCACTGCAATAAAGTTTTAGGGGGACCCACGGCTGTCAGAAGCCAAAAACTGGACGATAAGACCAAAAAATCACCTCAGATCTGATTTTTAGCTCTATTTCCAAACACACGCTCTTCAGCTATACACAATTTTTCTTTTATGCAACAACAGGTATTAGGGTGTTGCACTGGTATCACTGCAAAAAAGTTTTAGGGGGACCCACGGCTGTCAGAAGCCAAAAACTGTATAAAAGACCCAAAAAATTATCTCAGATCTGAATTTTGGCTCTTTTTCCATCCACATGGTCTTCAGCCATAGACAACTTTTTGTTTTATGAAACAGCAGGTATTAGGGTGTTGGACTGGTACCACTGCAATAAAGTTTTAGGATGACCTACGGCCGTCAGAAGCCAAAAACTGTATAAAAGACCCAAAAAATCATCTCAGATCTGAATTTTGGCTCTTTTTCCATCCACATGATCTTCAGCCATAGACAACTTTTTGTTTTATGAAACAGCAGCAGGTATTAGGGTGTTGCACTGGTATCACTGCAATAAAGTTTTAGGGGGACCCACGGTTGTCAGAAGCCAAAAACTGTATAAAAGACCCAAAAAATCATCTCAGATCTGAATTTTGGCTTTTTTCCATCCACGTGGCCTTCAGCCATAGACAACTTTTTGTTTTATGAAACAGCAGGTATTAGGGTGTTGCACTGGTATCACTGCAATAAAGTTTTAGGGGGACCCACGGCTGTCAGAAGCCAAAAACTGTATAAAAGACCCAAAAAATCATCTCAGATCTGAATTTTGGCTTTTTTCCATCCACGTGGCCTTCAGCCATAGACAACTTTTTGTTTTATGAAACAGCAGGTATTAGGGTGTTGCACTGGTATCACTGCAATACAGTTTTAGGGGAACGCACGGTTGTCAGAAGCCAAAAACTGGACAATAAGACCAAAAAATCACCTCAGATCTGATTTTTAGCTCTATTTCCAACCACACGCTCTTCAGCTATACACAATTTTTCTTTTATGCAACAGCAGGTATTAGGGTGTTGGACTGGCACCACTGCAATAAAGTTTTAGGGGGACCTACGGCTGTCAGAAGCCAAAAACTGTATAAAAGACCCAAAAAATCATCTCATCTGAATTTTGGCACTTTTTCCATCCACATGGTCTTTAACCATAGACAACTTTTTGTTTTATGAAACAACAGGTATTAGGGTGTTGCACTGGTATCACTGCAATAAAGTTTTAGGGGGACCCACGGCTGTCAGAAGCCAAAAACTGTATAAAAGACCCAAAAAATCATCTCAGATCTGAATTTTGGCTCTTTTTCCATCCACATGGTCTTCAGCCATAGACAACTTTTTGTTTTATGAAACAGCAGGTATTAGGGTGTTGCACTGGTATCACTGCAATAAAGTTTTAGGGGGACCCACGGCTGTCAGAAGCCAAAAACTGGACGATAAGACCAAAAAATCACCTCAGATCTGATTTTTAGCTCTATTTCCAACCACATGCTCTTCAGCTATACACAATTTTTCTTTTATGCAACAGCAGGTATTAGGGTGTTGGACTGGTACCACTGCAATAAAGTTTTAGGGGGACCTACGGCTGTCAGAAGCCAAAAACTGTATAAAAGACCCAAAAAATCATCTCAGATCTGAATTTTGGCTCTTTTTCCATCCACATGGTCTTCAGCCATAGACAACTTTTTGTTTTATGAAACAGCAGGTATTAGGGTGTTGCACTGGTATCACTGCAATAAAGTTTTAGGGGGACCCACGGCTGTCAGAAGCCAAAAACTGTATAAAAGACCCAAAAAATCACCTCAGATCTTTTTTGGCTCTATTTCCAACCGTTGTCGACACCAGTACTGAGAACACAAGCACTACTTCTCAAGTACAGCAACCGACCAAGAAGCAAAAGACACACTAGTACTACTTCTCAACAACAGCCGACCAAGAAGCGAGGGAAAGACACAATCTACAAGGCAAGAAGGTAGGAGAAAATTCATACATGATGAACTTCGTGTGCATTAAAGCATTAATCATATAAACTTTGATTGCAAAATTGCAATGCCTTCATGTCCTAATACCTGCTGTTGCATAAAACAAAGAATTGTGTATGGCCGAAGAGCATGTGGATGGAAAAAGAGCCAAAAACCAGATCTGAGGTGATTTTTTGGTCCTTTATACAGTTTTTGGCATCTGACAGCCGTGGGTCCCCCTGAAACTTTATTGTTTTTGTATCAATGCAACCACATACTGTTTGTCGTTGCACATAACATAAAAGTGTGAGAGGCTAAAAGGTATGTGGCTGAAAATAAAGGCAAAAGAAACGTAATAGGTCATTTTTGTGTACTAACATGCAGTTTTTGGCTTCTGACAACCGTGGGTTCCCCTGAAAGTTCACAAATTCTGCATTAATTTAAAGCCCTAACATGTTTCCTTCAATAAAATGAAAAACTGCGTGAGGCTCAAAGCCATGTGGATGTATATAGACGCAAACAGTCAGCAGTGGGGTCTCTGGAGGCTTGAGTTGCTTATATGCGCAACGCTGTAATCACCAAATTCTACAACACAATCAAAAACTGGCTTGATGTATGCAAGCACACACATAGAAGATTGTTGTAGCCAAGTAAGATCCTCTTATGGTTATTATTGCCAAAATAGCTGCACAAAAATCAAAAATTGAAAAAATCGCAAAAAATCGCTCTTTGGCCGACACTTTGAGAAGCCATATTACAGCCTAGGATGATTTTTGGCCAAAACTATTTCAGGACGATTATACATTGGTTAGTAGCTACAAAATATGTGAACATCAGCGAAATCTATTTTTGAGCTCATGGCACCGTTACAGAGCCCAAGTTCGAACTTCTCAAAAATTCACTGATGCTTCCAGCCGTTAAATCACGTTCCATATGGGCTCGGGCGCACGGTTATTTTCGCCCTTGTGTCTCTCACCTTCATGTCTAAATTCCAAGAGCCCTGTGGTTTGTATAATTTAACACGTTTAATTCTTGCGAAACAATTTTTTGAAACGACTTACTTTATTTGTTTACTCGTTTGAAAACGTTTAACATTTTGTTGACCACACGAATATATATATTGAATATATATATTGAATGGCTTTTCTGAAGGCTTATTTACGCGCGGGCGCATTTTTCTCTATGGCGCACGCCATCAAGCATGACCAAGCTTATGAGCGGGATCACGAGCTGGCGCACACGCACACTGTCTAGTGCATTGTGGTACATTAATGCAGCAGGCTCTGTTAATATTCTATTGATATAATGTATCCGCTCATGCGCCCTCGTGTGAATAGACCTTAAGGGTGTACGAGCCACAAAAATTTATGAACAATTTTGCAAATTCTCAAAAATTCACAAAGAATCCGGCTTTTGAGCCATAAACTAGCCGTAAACATTGTATCAATTACAAAATTAGCTCAAATATGGCTATTTACATTTGCAACATTAGTGAGAAATCTGATTATTATCCATCATTTAACTTTTGAATTATTGCAAGAACGTCGATAACTTGACTACCACCTTAACTGCCAGTTAGTTTCTTAATTACGAGTTAAAATTAATAAACAATAAAACAATTAACAAGTAAGAGAAGCTAATGTTAATCTTCGTACTAATGTACCTTCGCACGCATCTTAAACCGTCATCACTGTGAAATGTATAACAAACACACACAAGGCTTTTAACTTTTCAGAACAATAAATGCTCAAATTATTTTTTAAACGTTTTGTTGTTGTAATTTAATAAGGTTCCTAAATTTTTTTAATAAATTAAATGTTTCAAAACTAAATATTTTTTGTTTTGTTCTTCAATATTTTTTCTTAATTAGTTTTAAGTATTGTAAAGCATTAAGGTGTCTATTCAGACAGTTTTAGTGTTAAAAGCCATACGTTTTTGGAAAACTGTCAATAATACAAATCTTGTTGCCGTAAACCAACTGAAGAGTGTGTTCTTTAAACCAGAATTTTTGTTTCTTCTAGAGAAGGAACATTTGTTATCGGTTTTTGCTCCAATAACAGAAATACGTAGCTTATGCGGCTGCTCATTCTATGATTTGTGTGCATGTTCCTAGCAGCCAGACTACCTGCTGTATTTTTACCACATGTTTGGAGCCGGTTCGGCCAAAAGTAAACTTAAACTTCAATGTGAATCTGATGCGGTCCCAGTGAGCGAAACTAAAAACCTAAATACAAACAAAGAAAAAATTCACTTAAGCAGAAAAACTCACCAAACATTCTAGTTGTCAGCTTTCTTTATTTCGTATTGATGAACCCTCCTGAGACAGGGGTGAATTTTTTTGATTAAATCACAAGCAGACCGGACACAATAACATGCAATTAGTTTTTATTCTGTTTGACAACTCAGTTTTTATTTGACAAAAACACGTGTGTGGTAGGTTACTGCAGCATTGTGCAGTACGCCAACGTTGCTCGCTAGTTTACCGCAACCCATGGAAGGACATTTACTGCATTGGAGAATAGATTTAACCGAGTGATAGCACGTACGAAGTGCAATTGAATACTTTTTTTAAACTTTCCGTTTCAGGAAAATGATAATAAAACTCCACCTAATCAGTGCAGAGGAGAACCCCAAGCATTGCTTGAGATATTGATTTGGTGGTGTTGTTCAATACGATTTTTTAGGTCTTTGAACTGCGCTTATACTTTTGTAATATTTTATAACAGACATTAATTGTCTGTTTCGTTAATGGTCTACCCAGCCGTTAGACAGTCTGCTCAGCATGTTGCATAGAAACGACCATTATTGCTTCATACTTCCCAATAATACTACTTTGCCGCCACGCATAGTTGTCACTGTACATGATTCAGTTTAGCTCGTTTATTTTTGCGATTCAGTCCAATCTTTTTCTGAACGCGTGACATAATATCTATTATTATTGCAAACAAAACTCATTATAAAGAAAAGCAAAACAACATGAAAAAAACAAATGCTGCATGTGCTCAATAACATCGAACAAAAACTTAACAAAAAAAGTGACGCTACATACGCCGCAACTGCGGGAACAAACAACAAATTAAGCAACGGCCAAAGTAAATAACTTTTGTAACAGCAAAATAAACAACACAAAACCAAATAAACAAAAAAAATATTTCATGATTTTTTTTATGACAGAAGGGTGCGAGATATCTGCAGTCTGGGCTGCATGTGTTCTTCAATGTATCGATTCTTTGATTTTTCACTACGCTAGCGACCCTGTAACATTAGCAGTCTATGAGAAACGCTGTTGGCTTTGGCTTGCGTGATTCCACCCGCACGCAAGCAGTGGGTCGCTACCAACTTTGGATCTAATCTTACCGCAACTGCAGCACGTTTTACGCATGCCCGAGCCGCATTATAGGACATAGGATTACCGATTTGCCGTTGTGCAGTATTTTTTGAACGTTTTAGGGACTGAAATAATGTTTCGTTTGTATCAAGGGTTAAACCGGCAAGCAACAGGTAACGCAAAAGTAGGATAAAAGGACAATAGTCCTTTGGCTGGGCAGAAGTTAAAACAGAGTTCCCCTGTCTCATTTGATTTGTTTTGGCCTGTTTTTTTATTGTTACTGTAGCGTACGAGCCATCGCTGGCGATTTTTACATCAGTGCAGTTCAAATTTATTAACTCAGAACATCTCATAAAAGTCACAAATCCCATGACACAGAACACCCGTAAGTCGGCTAAACGTGAGAAATGGCCACACAAATTGATTAATTTCTTAGTGTGCTCAGATGAAAATGGGATGAAAATTTTTTAGTTGAAGGCCCGGCCAAAATCCTTTTGCACCCGAATGAAACAATGAAATAAATATAAAAAATTTAGTCAAAAATTTCTTCAGAACGTGGTTTCTAAAACCATAAAAACACGTTTCAAGCAAAATATTGAAACAATAAAATAAATATAAAAAAATTAGACAAAAATTCTTAAAAACGTGGTTAGCGAAATTTGAACTTTGAACAAAACCAAACAAATGTCACAAATAGAAACATGGGTGTCGATATCGGATAGAAGATAGTGCTGATGTGCACTGGTATCAGAGAATAAAAACATTAAGTTCATTTAAAAATTAAATTCAAAATTTATGGTACACGTAACATGCACGCTTTAATGGTATCCTTAATCATCCCTAATTGCTGCCGTAACAGCTTGTTCACTACGTGTGATCCGAGTCTACGTGTAATTTCGAAGATTCAACAGCCCGGTTGGCTCAGTTGGCAGTGCTGCGTGCACTAAAGAGCATCTGATTAGTGATCAGAATATCGGTAGTTCGATTCCGCCCCGGAGCTGAATGTTTTGCACTCTGCTGTAGTTCGAGATCACGCCAGTTCCGTCGAGTTGCAAAATGTATGGCAGAACTGAGAGGTACCTGCCTTTCTAGTGCTAATTTACGCTAGAAATTCGACCTACCCAGATTAACGCACGACTCTCAGATTCTGAATATAGTATATACGCGTACCCCTGAGGGGGCCGCGTAAAAATATTGGAAAATATAAAGTTCCTTTTGCAAAAGAACTTATTAATTAGATCAGCTGACCAGTGATCACTAGCCCCAATTTAGAAATCACATGTCAGATGACATGTTGTAGGCGCATATTTGTCGGAAATTCAATGTCAGAAAGAAGTATACAACAATTTCAAATTTCAAATGTAGAATATTTCAAATAAATGGATTGAATTTTATCAAGAATTTTTTTCAAGTTTTAGAAACGTGCACGTGCAAGTGTACGTGAAACGACTGAACTTATTTTGTCCAATGTTTACGAATGGCGTATCGCACTCAGCGGACTAAATGAGTCATAGTTATAATTGAACGTCATAGCTATAATTATGTCAACGTCTTAATTTTAGTATGAACTTATTTCTTATCGAATTTAACATTGGATTAGCTTACATATGTAGTTATGTACGTATGCGTTTAATCTGACTGAAGCAGTGTGCTAAAACGTGAGTCTTCGCATGACCGTGAGTTCTTCTACATGGCCATATTTGGCAAATTTAATCAGCTTAATCAGTTGATGTATATTCATGTAAACAGTTTTGTTTTGTTTCGAAGAGTTGTGAACTGTTCTGTAACTGTGGGATGATGAGAAATGAATTAATTTGAAAAGGAGTTAAAACTTATTTTAGAAATATTTGAGGACACACCCGGGGGCACAGCGCCCTGGTCTTGCGGTGAAAAGATCGGATGTTCAAGTTGGCCAGCTGACTTGGCTAACTTGGCCAACTTAAGTTGGCCATCTAAATTGGCCAAGTTGGCCAACTTAAGTTGGTCACGTTAGCCATTTAAGTTAGCCAAGTTAGCAATTTAATTCATGAAAATAAAAAAAGTATGAACTGGAACAAAATGAAGGATATGAACTGAACTGATATCAAAAACTGAGGATATGAACTTGTCAACATTTTCATAAAGAAAGTTTGCAATTACAAAGTGAGCAACAAAAACTATCAAATTAGTAGCAAAGTTAACGGTGAAGGTCTTTACACTTGGGCCAGCTAAAGGATATTCCGGAAAGGTGCAGTTCGACGACTCGTTGATAAGTTTTGGTGGGTCTTGATCTAGTTTACTACTTCTGTCAACAAAGTTGACTGATATTCTGAACTCAAAGTTGAAGGCAATTGGCTAAACCGTTACGTAAAAATACTTTCTGTATTCCATACTCTGTATTAGTGTACTTAGAAGGAAGTTAAACTTGGCCAATGCAATCCTGCATTAAGCCCTAAGTTAGGATCACACTTTCACTAGAGGGCGGTTTGGGTATATAAACACTGCAGTTGCTCGATCCGTTGAATACCTTATATGCCAGCCCTACAGTCGGTGCAAGTCTAGAGTCACCATCCAGCTTCCACCGCTGCACTCCATAAATAAAGTGGTAAATAGCACAACCACCACAACTGCATTCTGACACTTTAACTGGCATACAAAAATTTGCCAATTCATTTGCATATTACACGACGAAGCTCAGCTTATGAAATAATATAATTGGCTCCGTTGCCTTGTACGTGAATATGCCAAATAATGATTGGTTGCACGCTCGTTGTTTATTTACATATCAAGCTGAATTGGTCACACATTGTAATGTCCATCAAAAGTCAGACAGACAAGAACTGGCAGGGGGGAGGCAGAGCGAGTGAAAGAAAAAATTGAAAATACAACAATTTGTTTACGTAATTTTGACACAGTTTAAGTGATGTAGAGTTAGATGCGGAGTGTAGCCTGTAGTAAAAGTGACGTAATAAAGGAAGTGACTGGGGAAGAAACCTTGCCCTTTTGGGGTCTACTTGTTTTTATTTGTCAAACTAAAACCTGCATGTTGGTCAGCATATATGATTAACGTGTAGAGTCAGCTTGGAAAGTGATTGAAAATGAAAGGATTGCTTTTTTTTCAAATCGCAATTTTGCCTTAAAATTACATTACCATGTTGTAAATTATAGTTTTATCAGACTTTTATTATCGTATAGCATTAACAACATTTCCTTTTTACCAGACGCAGTCCACGTGCTAATCACGTGACTGACTTGACTCAGTAATGTCTGCAGTTTCAAAAAAGCTTGAGAGAAACATTGGCTAAAATGCAGTTTCGAACGTTGAACATTGTCTGTTAATTAAATTATTGAATTATAAAAAAACCAAAAATTTTAACTTTGCTTTTTTTCAAAGAAACCTTATTCACCTTACTCTGCTGCCCATATTTTTAGTATGTAATGAATGCAAAAGTCAAATTATCGATTTCAAAAACGCGTTAAAAGACTATATATAGGGCTACCAATTTTTTTGCTTCAGTGCCAAAGGTAAGTTACATTATTTTATGTCGATTGTTGATGTAGTAGTTGAAAAGTTGGCAATGTTGTTGTTGTAAAAGCCCCGCCTCTTTTTTACCGTTAAGTTCATGTCTCCAGGCCTGGTTAGCCAGACCGGGTCCGTTCAAAGGTGTTCAGGGGTAAGACCGGTCGGTCGAGCTGGGCAATTGAACAAATGTAGAGTATCATGGGGAGCGTCAACACAAATTAGGCAGGAGTGTGCAACGCTAGAATCCAAACGATTACGGTAAGGTTCAGCAATATACAGTGACCTGAACGTAAATGAGCAAGCGTTGTGAGGGTACTTCTCGGAAGCGCCAGCTCAAATTTATCAATCTGAGGTGGTGAACGACGAAGGATTTTGTAATTCCCAAGGTCAACGATAGTCCTGCTTCCTGCTGCTGATTTGCTGCGTCAGAGTGGATTCACTTCTGCACCGTTTTCACTCTTCCGTGCGGCCCAATTTCTCGACCGGCAGCTTTCCATATCTGCACGTGGCTTCTGAACACGTATCGTTTCATGTCTCGCGGCAGTTGAGGCTCCAGTGTTAAATAATCGCAAGAGTGCGATGGGTCCCAGCATCTGGCGGCAAATTGTGGCTACCAGCAAGTAAGTTGTGTTCAGTCACAGGTAGCATGCATGCTGCCTTCTTGATGTTAGTCGCCGCCATTCTGTGGCAGCCGGTTGCTATGCGAAGATCAACGTTTTGTGCCATTGGGATTTTATTGATGCTGGAGTCTGATGCTTGAAGTGAATAGATTGGCAACTGGCAATCGTCTCATTTGGAAGTAAAGACTGAGGTAAAGACGAAATATTGTTTTTCTTGGTAACGACATTTTCGTTTCCGGCGTACATTTTTGAAGCAAAGCTCCGTCGGTGGTTGCTTTGGTAACAAAAGCTTGTTCTTGTTCAATTTGGAGAAAGCAGTGGAGTGCTCTTATTAAGTTTTCAACAAATCCGTATAGAGGAGTGAGGGCTGCTGAGGAATATGCGTCATAAATTTTGTAATGCGCACTAAGATACATTTTTCGAACTTTTATTTTTTGAAGTGGCATGCTTCCCCCCACCCCTTATTGGTAGAACATTGTCCAGGTGTCTTCTACATCTGCGTACAACAAGCAGGCCCCTAAAAGGGGCAAATTTCAACATGGTGGCGTCAAATTATTAAAGCGATAAATGCTGAAAAACAATAAAGTGAAACTGTAAGGGTCACTTAGCCGCTTAGTCAAAGAAAAAACTGATTGTTGGCCAAAATATTCATTGTTTGGGCTACAATTAGGTAACTAACGTGTGCCAGATTCATACTTCGGAGGTGCGTTTTTCGTTTTCAAGATTTTTTCCGAAATTTGTTTTCTGATTTATACCTTTTACGAAATCCGATCTCCGTTTTCAGAAGTTATTTCCATAGTCTAATGTCCGTTGTTCTAACTTCGAAGTTAGAGTACTTGATACATTTTTTTGCCGTCCTCTGTGCCTTCTAGGTATTCTCTGAGGACAAACCTTACTTACATAAGTGGTGTAGTTCACCTTCACTCACACTGCACCCATTTTCCTTTTCCCATCTCTAACTTAGCAGAATTCCAAATGAGTCCGTTGGCTGTTGGTATTTTGTTAGTTTTGTGTAATTTTGCTATAATTTTACCTTTACACAAAAATTATTAATGCGATGCCGGTTCAATTAGTGACCATGATAACTGAGTTACTTATGTACTAATTCTGCTAAAGTTGGTCAAGGTTGCTCAAACTGAAGGAAATTGGGTCACTGTGCTCTGGCCTACAAATATACGTTTTTTCAAACACGGACAACCCCATAAAACACGTAAATTACCTTCCGAACCCCCCTCTAGGCCTACAGTGACACGATCGACTCCAAAAAAAGAGACGCACTACAACCCCACTACACTACCATGCATGCAAGAGATCAAACTTGGGCGGTTTGTGGAACTTCGCAAAAGCTGGCGCCATTGAAATTTTGACAGCCATTTTTCGAGGCCAATAAAAGGTCTTTCACCCCTCCCAGCAGAGCCAAAACGGCCAAAGCCTCAAACATCATTTTGCTAATGCCTTGTCACGGATAAAAGTGTCCCCCCTAAAACTTGTCTCTCCGGAAACTTTTATCCAGTTAAAAGTGTCCCCCTTCTAAACTTGCCATTGATTGTTCAGGTTCAATTTCTGGTTCAGGTTCAGGTTAAATTTCGCTTGGTATGTATGCAATTTGCAGCACGGACAGAGCAGGATGCACACAACAAACGCAAGTGAACCTAACCAAGTGAAGTTGAACCTGAACCAGAAGTCGGACCTTAACCGTTGCCAAAAATTGAATCTGAATTGGCAATGAACCTAAATCATGGCAATTTTAGTGGGGGGGGGGCACTTTTGTCCAGATAAAACTGTCCGGGGGGACACTTTTGTAAGGCTTCACCAGGGAGAGCCTCCCTTACTCCCTATTCACACTTCAGCTACCTTTCGCACTTTTAATAATATGAATTTACGCTCAATCTATTTTAACATTATGTACGTACTCAGCATCCCTACTGTGTGTGTACGCTCAGTTAGTTGTACTGTAAAGTAGCCTAGCGGATTAATGGTCAGCATGTGTTAGTGTGGTAGCCCTGTGCGGCTGTGTATTCGTTATTGTTCCGTTCATTTATTACGCCTAAATGGCCTGTACTTACCCGATGTGTTATTTTCATTAAACCTACGTTACCTGCTTGTGCGCGTCCACCTTGGGCAGTCTTGGTCTAGAGGCCCTGCCGCATCCGTGTTCTCTGCTGTCCCCGGGCAGTATCGGCCCACGAGGCCCTGCCATTCCTGCGTTCCGTATGCGCTGGGCTTTGCCCCACCGCTGCTCGCTACTCCCCGTATTCCCGGGAGGGCTTCTCAGGCTGTAGCAGGCGGTATTGTCACAGTGCTGCGCCTACTGCGCCTAGCCCCGTAGATTAAGTAAGCCCCTTTCCCGTCGGTGTCCGGCAAACCCGGCCCGTACGGAAGACCCCGCTCATCATACCTGAAAGCCCCGCTGGCAAAACAGAGGATAAACAAAAATTAATTAAAGGTCCAAGCTATGAAAAGTTTTTTAGGGTAAATGCTTACAATTAGGTACGCAGATATGAGTGGTTAGTTTATATTTAAATTGAGAACCTATTTATGATTTTTGTTCCCCATTGGCAGAAAAAAAGACTGCCATATACTAGGCCTATGATAAACATAGGCCCTGAAGTGGCTCACAGCACCGATTATATACTCTTGGGGCCTATTCCTTTACCGGATTAAAGGGTTAATTATAATCGGACTAAACGGTTTAAAAATTAAGCTTAAAAATGCCATTCCAAAACCTCCGGACTAAACGGACTTAACTTCTAGCGCGCTGGTTTTTAATCGGACTAAACGGACTTAACTATGCACGCTAATGTTAAGCGTGCATGTTAAGTCCATTTAGTCCAGTGGTAGTTTTGGAATGGGGTCAGACTAAAATTAAGCCGCTGACTTATTTTAACTCGTTTAGTACATTTAGTCCGATTTGTCATTCCAAAACCTCGGACTAAAATAAGTCCAGTCCGTTTAATCTAGTAAAGGAATAGGCCCTTGGTGCTAAAATATGATTCCAAATATTCCGCCTCTAGGCGGAATAAAGAAGTAACTCACAAAAAACTTGTTCAGAGAGGGCTCGCGAATTTTTTATAATTATACTAAGAACAGCCACAACGACACTGTCACGACAAAAATATACAATTGCCAGCAATTATTGCTTTGCAAATTATAAACAATTAAAAAACGGGAAAACTGTGTTATCTCTGTCTTGTTTTGTGGCTCAACAATGGCGGATTATAACTAGGTATGTAATAACATAGTCACAGTAACAAGCTTGCAAGATATCACAGTCCATTAATTCAGACTTAAATTTTCACTTTCATTTCGCTGCTTGGACATGACTAATTCGGCGCAAAGCATATTTCACCTAAAACTCTTTCATACTTTTAAAATGAATCAATTCAGGCCGCCAATTTTTGATCCTGCTTGAACACTGCTAGAGTAACGCGCTCTGTGGAATCGCTAAAAATTGGAAGGCTAGCGATACTTTGTTCATTGGTAGATACGTTAACTCCAATTTTATAAGTTTTGCAAAACGTCATACGAGTCATGTAGGTGAAAAATAATGAAGAATGAACATATGAGAAAAAAGTACATTAGGTTTTTTTTGCATATTCTTATTCAAGTAGATATAATAAAAGTTTCACCGTTATGTTTGTTTGTTTATCTGATTATTAAAACCCTGCATAATCAGGGAACCTCCATATGGAACATGCTGTGCTAAAATTAAAACTTTACCATGTTAGCTACTGAAACAGAGCTCGACCAGTTTTAAATACGCACGCATCCAAGTAAAGCAATTTTTCCTGCCGCCGCCTCAGCGGCGGCAGGTCTTTACACTGCTTTTTGGCATAAGCTAGCCACGAAGCAGTTAGCATGATTTGCGTGTTCAATTTTTTGTTTGTCGGGGGCTTATTTTTAAAAGTTGCTTACAATTGTATGAAAACAGTAGTACAAATTTTGTAAATAGTAATTTAATTATTGTATAAGTTATGTATATATTGCTGCAAATGCAATTTTCATATTTAGTAATCTATTAGGTAGGGTTTTGAAGTTTTAAGTTATGATGCCCCCTTGGCCATAATTTCGATGTGGTGTGGCGGTGTTGTCATTTTTTTAACAAAACATTTCCAGTATCTAATCCAAAACATAAATTTCTGGCTTAAATTTCAAGAAGGGGCGACATGACGTCTGGCATCAAATCAACAATGAATTAAGTGGTTTTGTGAAATAATTATTTCTAATGAGATGAATTATTAACTAATGAATGAAGTAATACTAAAAAATCGAGTGATCGCTGCCAATGATTGCCAATGATACATGCATATTATATATACACGTCGCAAATTTTCATTTTTGACAACATCTTGGAATTCAAAACCTATATAATTAATGTAATATAGTTGTCCATGTGCGGCTTTGGGCGGGGGAGAGCATTCGCCGAATTGAGATTTCGAAACATTTTTGAAAAATACTATCAAGTATTCGAGAATATTGCGCGGCAGGGACAAACTTAGTGTAAGTACTGACTGGTAATAGCTGAAAATTGCCAAAAAAATTTGCATGAAACTGCTGCTTGTTATTGTAGCTTCTTCTTGTTCGTACTTATAACTTCCAAATAAAAAACTAGTCAGCCGGCCCACATTTAAAAACTAAGTAATCGATGAAGCGGCTAGCAAGTGCCTTCTCTCGTTGTTGATTTTGATAAAAATATTTATAATGAAGACAAAAAATCCAGATATAAAAGATAGCTCATTTGTACCTTCTTATTGATTATATTATTTTGAGAAAAAGCACAAATTTGAATAAAACGGTTCAATAAATTTATGAATATATTGCAAGTTAAAACGACTGCTGAAGTGTTTTTGCTGTTTTCATTCCTTTACTACTAATTTTACTTGCTGAAACGTCGATTAACCAAAATGAGCGGATATCACTTCTGTAAGTTATTACTGGTTTGGTTTGGCATTGGCATGCATTTGGCAACTAAATTAGGTGTCACAGGACTATAGAGCCTCAGGCCCACAGATGTATTTGCGGGGTCTGGGGGGGATAAGTACCCCCAGATTTGACAATTGGGGACAAGCCCCGCCTCAGATTTGACCCGTCGGGACAAGCCCCTCTCCTTGGTGCTGAAAAAAAGGTCCCCAACAACTAAAAAATAGCCCCAGCTCGCTCTAAAATGCTTCAAAAAAGCAAAAACTAAAAAAATTATCCAAATTTTCCGATTTTTAGGCAAAAATTTAAAATCTGCGTTTTTGTCAGTTCAAGCCCCCGAAACGTCGGTACAAGCCCCCCCAAAAATTTCGAAAAATCCGGGACAAGCACCCCCCTCCCAGACCGAGACCCCGCATACATGCATGCTCATTTCTATCTAATCTCAACCAAACTTTTTCCACTACACTGGTTATGTAATTTTTTGGCTTTGAATAGTTTTAATAATTGTATACTAATTTCTAAATACTAAACCAAAATATCAATTTTAAAAAAAAATTATTTCATGATATTAAATAAAGCTACCAACTCACCAAACTGCTCAAAAAACGAAACTAGAAGCGTTTACGTAGTGGATCAAGTATATATTTTGTAAAAAAAATTAATTGCATTTATAGTGTGTGTTTGATTTGGCGCATTAGATAGATGCCAAGAAAGTTAATTGTTTCAGACTTGCTAGTATGTCTGTGCTGTGTGGTCGTCCCACCAGGCGTCCCAAGGGCTTCTGGTCCTGACCCAACTGGTTAGTTGTGCCAAACAGCCACACTCCAGTCCAAATGGGAGAGGCAGAGCCTTTTGTTATTGTTTTTATGACATACAGCACAAATCGAAATCAAGTGGGTATGAAGCCAGCATCAGACATACAACTTTGTCTTAAATATTTTTAGTTAGTCACCCTTGAAAAAGTTTAGTCCGAAGTCCCCAAAAGCCATAACAAGACTTTTTACAGTGGCCAAGTCAATATACGCAGTTTACGTAGTGAATCCGGAGTCTGCATCAGCTTCATGAAGCCAAAGTGGCGTTAAAAGAAGCTGATGATGGCTTCGTAACCCACTTGATTTTGATTTGCACAGTTAGTCGTGTGTAAACGTTCAAAGACAAGAAACTTTCCCGTTTATTGAACTATACAGTCACTAATTCATCTTATTACTTCCCGATCACAATCATGTAAGCGTTAACTAAATTTCTTTAGCGCTAGGCGCCTTAGTATGATTATTTTAATTATTCATATTCAATTGAAAGTCACAACGCGCCGTTGTTGACCCTTATGCGTAGGGTAAACTTTTCCCAAAACTATATATGCCAAGAGGCAAGAACGTGTTAAAATACTTTAGATACAACTTTTATAATAATATTGTTAAAAATACATTAGTAAGTATATTTAAGCAAGTCTAGTGCGTCTAGTTTAGACTAGTGGGACTAGTTCTACAACGTAAGAAGAAGGAGTGTTGGACGATAACGTTGTTTCAAAAATTTTTAAAAACTTTAGCTAAAAGTCTTTTTTCAATGCCATTAAATTCCATATGAGTTAATTATAGGTAGTCACCAAAAGGAAAATTTTCAGGAACCATAATTTTTGGTAGGGTTGTGGTATCGACGTAAAATTTGTTTTATATTCATGCGTTTGTCACGAGCTTTCTATTGATAGGTTGCATGATGACGTAAAACTTGACCAATAGTCAGTAAAAAATTATGATATTAGTTGATTGGACGTTGCGTTGGTTAACGTCAAGTAAGGTATCATTTGAAAGTGCTGATTTGAATGCCGTCAATGTCATGTTTCTACGCCGACGTTTAAGCAAGTTATAACGGTTTCAATATTTCCAAACTTTTGTTGAGTACGTACAGTACCCAGCGGAATTATCTACCTATGACGCTGGAGTCAGCATAACTGACTGCAGTTTAGAGTCGGTGACTGCAGTTATCTTGTTGACGTCACAGGTTCATAAAATTGGAGTGGCTTATTGAATTTCATTAACTAACTCCGGAGTCAGCATCAGTGACTCCGGAATCAGAGTCACTTGAGTTATTAGCGGATGTACGTACATAGGTTTGTGCACATTGCATCTAGGAATGACTCAGGTGACTCTGATTCCAGAGTCACTGATGCTGACTCCGGAGTCAGTTGATAAAATTCAATCATTCCCCTGCCAGTCCAATTTTGTGAACCTGTGAAGTCGACAAGAGGACTGCAGTCACTGGCTCAAAACTGCAGTCAGTGACGCTGACTCCAGTGTCATAGGTAGATATTTCCGCTGGGTACTATATATGGTATGACTAGCCGCGGAAAAATTTTTTCGAACAAAATGTTTTCTAAAAAACTTTCGGCCATAACTTTTTTCGGGAGCACGTAAAAGGTTCTAGTTTTTACAGTTAGATAGAGCAGAAGAAGGGCTTCTATTCGATATCAAAAAAGTACACGTGAACGCTGGCTTATATACAGAAAAACACAAAATAATGTTTCATAATGAATTAAATTTCAGATTTAGACTCATCTTGCAGGCGCCGTGACGAGTGATGGGGTAAAAGCTGAGTTACTCAAGAATCGCAGTTATATGGCTTGCTTCGTAGAAGCAACTGTTTTATGCAATCATTAATATTGCTGCAGTTGCGTGACAAATTGAAAAATACTGGGTGGATTTCACAAAGGTGGTTTTACTAAACCATTGGTTTTGCGTACGTTTTGCATGATTTGCACGTAATTTCATTACGAAATATCGAATGATTCGTTACGAATTTCGTAGATTTTCTTAAACCATTGGTTTAGCTCAGTTGAAATTTCAAACCTGCAGCACAGCAGGTCTCTGTTTTGCTGAAATTTCAACTGAGTTAAACCAGTGGTTTAAGGAAATCTACGAAATTCGTAACGAATCATTCGATATTTCGTAATGAAATTACGTGCAAATCATGCAAAACGTACGTAAAACATTGGTGTAGTAAAACCACCTTCGTGAAATCCTCCCATTTGAGTCTTGGTAAAAACTTTTAGCTTAACTTCTATTTTCGTAGCAAACCGTTAAATGTTCTTGTTTTCGGCGTAGGATATAAGAACAGCTTTAAATTGATATAATTTAATTGATAAAAATTATAGGTTATTGCTGACTTATGTGTAAGGCGACTCGTTGTTGCACCTACTAATGGCCCAAGCGGGAACAGTGGGTACCGGCTATCTGGGGAGGATCGTTCTCTCGCCCGTAGCCTCGACCGCACCGCCGGCGGGGCTTCCAGGTATGATGAGCGGGGTCTTCCGTGCGGGCCGGGGTTGCCGGACACCGACGGGAAAGGGGGCTTACCTAACTACGGGGCTAGGCGCAGTAGGAGCAGATCACAGAATAGTTGCAGCCCGCTAAGCCTGAATGGGCTTGCCAGAGCGGGGCTGCGGGATGTCGCAATGGGGCTGGTCACGGCGCATACGGGCGCAGAGGGGTGGCAGGGCAACTCAAGCCGATACTGCCTTAGGAGCACACCGAAGAGACCAGGTGCGGCAGGGCTCTACGCCTAAACTGCCCAACAGGATACGCGTACGAATAGTTAAAGAAATACGTTTAATGAAAGAGAACCAAGGCCATTTCGGCTGAATATGCGAACAATAACACGGCCGAACAACAAGGCCAAAACACGCCACCGTACAACATGAGACAACCCACACACACTGACCAACAGTTTTTCAGGCTACCCACGACAAGGCTGACTAAACGTACACACACAGAGGAAATGGCAAGTACGTATATAACGTTAAATTAGGTTGAGCGTTAATTCACAAATGTGTAATATGTAAAAGGTGAATGAAGTGTGAATAAGGGAGTAAGGGAGTTTCTCCCAGGTGAAGCCTTACAGATCTTCCCCTCCTCACTTAATTGTGCTCCTGCACAATTAGGCAAGAAGCGAGAAAACCGTAAGCCGACACAGGTGGGGCGGTGGAGGTAGGAGTTGGGTGAATTTTGAGAGAATTTAGGTAGAATTTTTACCCCGGGAGGGTTCTTCCCCTCCTCACTTATGAATTTGCCCACACAATTTATACCCAAAGAATATACCAAAGCATAATATATTACTACATACAAAATACACACAGAAAAAGAAAAAAAATCACTGAGTTAACGAGAGGTTGATTAGTTCCAAGGCAAGTGAGGTAAGTTAGACGAATTTAATGAATGTACAAGGCGTTGATTAGTTTACATGAGCTACAAGTTACGGTCACGAAAGTTCGAATGGCAATACGGCAAAATAAGGCTCTATTAGTTGGCACAAATTACGGTTCAAAATACAGTCTGTACATAGTTCACAGTTTATACAGTCCATACATTTCGTAATCCTCAGGCGTTTCGAGGTGCGTAGGGGATGGGGTGTCGCCATAAGCGCCGCAACAAAAGGCAAGGGGGGTTGACGAATCACCAATTGAGCAATAACGCACCGTAGACAGTTCGAAAATTGAGCAATACGCGTAATTCACAGTTCGTCGTTGAGCAATAGCGCCAGAGGTAGATGTAGAAGTAGGGCGCGGCAGCAGAGGTAGAGGCTGCAGTTTGAGCACTGAGGATACGATCGCCGGTCCAACATTGGGTGGCCTCCATTTGGGCGTGACACGTCTGGCATGCGTCTAATGGTGCCTCATTGGCTCCCACTGGCGCCGCCATCGATGCACTGCACCATAGGCTGTTGTGGCATAGGCGTTGGCACAAATTATACATACAGTATACACACTACCAAAAATCACAAGTAACACATCACAAATTACACTAACATACTAACACAAGCAATTACGACAAATCAAATAAATACACACAAATGGCAGCTCCACTACTCACAAGACACAAATTACAAAGCAAATTATAACAATACCAGTATCAAAACAAAGCACATAATAAAGCATAGAGGGCAAGTGACATATTATAGCGAATCTTTACACAGCCAATTACAGACGGAATGAGAAAAATAAAAATATTTTTGGTTTTTTGTATAGTTATGATATGTTTTTGTATTTTAGGTTATTTGCCTTTTTTTTGAAGAAAAGAAAAGAAATATGAAAAATGCAAAAAATGACAAGAATAACAAAAGGTACCCGAACATTATACATTATGCAATGACAATACAAATATGAATAAATTTTATTTACATTGATGATCTTCATTGTCTCTTTGGCGTAGGTAATTGGCACAGTTAGCGTCTTTTCGCATAGTAGGTAACAGTTCGTTGGCTACGACCTAACGACTGGGCGGCTTGTGTTCGAGCACGAGTCGAACGAGTGGGGCGGGCGGATTGGGCAGCGTGAGTAGAGCGAGTGACAATCGCGTGCGTCACTTCACGCTGTTGCTCCGCGGGCATGTCGCTATAGGGCACGTATGCGGGTCCCGTGTTGACAATAGGGCCGGTGACCCTTCGAAGTCGCGGGTCATTCGCCTCGGGGCGTTCCAAACGTGGGACTTCGATACGGAAGGGGGTCGTTTGTTGAACAGATGCCGCTGCGCCATCCGGTCGAATGGTGGGAGTATCCATCCGTGGCGGCCACTGTTCGCGCTCCTCAATTTCTACGTCGGACAATTGTTCGATAACCTCCTGAGGTAGTGGAGCAGATTCTACCTCTATTCGTCCCTCTTGTTGTTGTTGTTGGGACGTCTCTTCTGATGGCTTAGGGTCTTGTCCCGCTGGGCGTCGGTCGTCTTGGGTGTCCATGGGCTCCCGCAGTGTAGGGTCCCTAGTTGGACTTCGTCGACTCCCTCGTCCGACACTATGGTGTTCACGCGAGCGTCCTCGTCCCCTGGACCTATCGCTCCGAGCTCGGGGTGGCTCATGCTCTCGCCTGGCTCGGTGCTCATAGGATCCATGAGGAGTCGGGCTAACCCGTCGGTGATGTTGCTCTTGCGGGTCTCGTTGGTCCCGCTCAGGTTCACGTCTGAATTCTACCTCTCCAGATTCAGCGACTCGAGGTAGCGACTTAGCGTAGTACCGTTTATAGAACTGGCTAGTGGAAGTATGTTCCTGAGGTCCGCGGAAGAAGACTACCCGTTCTTCTTCTTCTCGGGCTCCACGTTCCCGACTTTCTATTTCTCGCATTCTTTGTCTCTTTTGTTCTTCCCTTCGTCGCCTTCGATCCCACGATTCGTCACGTTCACGGTATTGCTGAGCGTCCGGTCGTCTTTGAGAACCTCCATCGTAGCATCTTAGGCCACGGTCCGGTCGCTCAGTCGACGCCTTTCGCTTTTTGTAGTGGCCCTCGTCGTGTTTGCGGTAGGAGTCTTCATCCTCCCGTCGGCTTTCGTACGATCGCGGGTGCGATTCGTGACGCCCACTGTAGTGGCTGCTTTCGCGCTCTGAGTGGTGAGCACGCGCCTGAGAATGACGCTCGGTGCCTCGTTCTTTTTCTCGGTCGTGGTCTCGCCGAGGTGGCAGTCTGGACCTCAAGTCTTCCTTTCCTCGCCTGGGTGGGATCACTTCCCTCAGGTCTTGACGAGGTTTGCTGGTTGATGGTCTGTCACGATCGTGTCTGTCTCTGGGACGATATCCGGAGGGTCTGTAGACCTCACGGTGGGTTCGGTCTCCTTTTCTGGGTGGTGGCTCTGGGTGACGGCGTTTGGGTGGGGGAGGAGGTATATGGGGGACCTCCACAGACTGAGGCAATTCGCCCTCTTCCGTTCCTTCTGCAACTGTCACCACCAAATTTTCCACGTAGGATTTCGGTCGGTCAGCTTCTTGCAGTGCCTGTTGTTTTTTCTAGTCGCTTCTTGGTAGAGCGCGGTTCTACGAGGACTTTGGACGAGTCATCCCGTTCAGTATCATCCTGTGTACCCTCTCTATCCAAGATGACTGGTCGAGGCACCATCGTGTAGTGAGAAGAAGGGTTGTTCAGCACCTTCGGCCCGCAGAATGGCATCAGGTTGTCTGGGGCCAGAGTTGCATGGGTGATCTGTTTCCACGGTTCCAGCTTGAGCCATTGCTGTTTCTGCTTGGCTGCTCTTCTTCTGGCACATCCTCTGTCCGATTCCCGTTTGTAGAACAGACCAGCGGCTGGGTAGTACCAAGCCGAAGGGTCGGCAGCTAGGGTTCCAGCTGGCACAATATTGTCAGTCAGGGCTGGGCTTGGATTTGCACTCTTCACCTGAAAGACGTGGTAAGGCCATGAGCGTTCACCTCCTGTAGTTTCGTAGGGTGGGCATGGTTGGTTGTTGTTGTAGTTCCACATGGCCAACTCTATGCGTCGGTTGACGACGTCCATGCGGTGTTGTCGCTGACCCGTGGGGTCTGGAGAGTCCATTGGCAGAATCTGCCCGTTGACTTCAAAGTCTTGCGGTCCTTTTTCGAGGAACCACAGGCAGATCTCGGTATAGGCCAGACCGAGGTAGTTCTCACCCGTGGCGGCAGTCGGGTTGTGAGCGTATCCCGCCACTTGCATTCCTCCGGCACCCATTAGTGGGTCAAAAACCGAGAGGTAGCTGAATAGCTTGGGCATGTTCTCCTTGAGAACCTTCTTGGTCTCCTCGTACTGATAGAATTGTTCCCAAGCGAGGAGTCGCACAAATGGGAGACAAATTTCTCTCCAAAATTCCTCCTGTTCCGGGGTATAAGAATTTCTCAGGGTGTTTCTGAGAGCTACCGCCCACATGGCTGCTCCCTGCTGAAGGATAAACGCCTTCTTGTTCAGGGTGTTCAATTTGTCCGCCTTGATGTATTCAAGGGCATGGTAGGCCGATGGGAATTGAATGTCCCAGCCGTACAGATGGAACTGTTGCGGCAAAATGAAGTCCAGGGACAACGGGTAGGATGGTGAATCCCGATTGTCCATGATGTTGTAACCGTACTTCGGCGTCAACTGTCGGTCGACTCGTGGATCCCGGTAGTACAGCAGGGCGTACACGTCCCGGATGGCTCGGTACCCGGCCGTTTGTGCCACAATCAGGTTGAACAGGTTCACGAAGTAGGTTCTGGCTCCGTGTGGCTTCGGCAGGAGGTTCGGGTACAGGTTTGTTTCGGGGAAAACCTTGACGACTAGGTCGTACTCGGTTCTCGGGAATCCCGTTCCCCGTCCCATTAGGGTGATCGACTTGTGTTCGATCGGTCCGTCCTTCATTGCTGGCAGAGTCAGCTTGACGAACTGCGTAGGCATCAGGGCCCGCGCTCCACCTCCTTGTCTTTGGGTTGACTTCATTGTGGAGTCAGTTCCCGTTTCCGTTGGTTCCGAAGCGGTGGCTTTCGCAGATGTGTCCACAGTGGAAAAATAGTCCACCGTTGCTTTGGGCCAATCTGGGTTGTCCTCGATCGTTTCCTGGACGATCTGTTCCATTAGCCTGATTGGCAATTCCCAGCAACTAGCCACGTTCAAGTTGAACCAGTCTGCCAGTCTGATTCGAATTTCGTTCAGCCATGGGTGTAAGGCTGTCGGCGTGTCGTCGCTGGTCTTCGGCATTCGTGCGCTCAAGTAGGCGTATTTTTCGTTCAGTGCAGATGGTCGCACGTTTGGGTTTTGCATAAAAATGACTGGGCATCCCGCTGCTTCGGTTATTTCCGGATATCGGGAATGCACCTGTGCATTCATGTGGTAGACCGTGAAGATTTCCTTTGTGGCAAGGGACCAGTTGTAGCTTCCCCGGTCCAAGATGTATCTGAGGAAGAAAGTGACCAAGGCCTTGTCGCGAAAGGTAGCATCGTTGCTACTCAGCCCGACTCTCAACCATTGGACATAACTTTCGTCCGTCAGAGGTGCCTTGATGAGTGGGTTGGCATTGAACGGCACTTCCGGTCTGTTCGGTACCCATTCCGAGTACTCCGATAGGTCCATGAACTTGGTAAGCAGACCGTGTTCTCGTTCTCGCCGGAAATTTTTCTCCTCGGCAATGAACTTGGGTAACAGATCCGTTGGAGGCTCAGCCACTCGGACATTAGCGATGTCCACCTTCACGATTTTGGTTGGCTTACGTCTGGCAGCCGCTTGTTCTTGTCTTGTGATAGGCACTCCAGGAGCAGGTGGATGCATAGGTTTAACAGTAGTCGGGACCGAGCTCTGCGCACTAGCTCTACCCTTTCCTGCTAACTCCTTTTGTCCAGCCTGGGCCGAGACGGCTGTCGTCCCTTCGTTCTGGGGGTGGCTCCTGCCTCTACCCAACGAAGTTCCGACTGCCTGTCTCTCGGCTTCCCACTCGACCACTCGCTGGAGCTCTGAGTCTGACAGCAGGGTGATGGTGTCTTCGTCTTCCACCTCCAGGCCTTCCGGTTCCACTTGGACTTCCGGGTTCTTCTTCGCCAGAGTTTCCTGGTAGGTGTCATAGGTCTGCTGTCCTTTGGCCCCTTCGAATTCCAGCCACGCTTGGTTCAACTGTTGAAGCCTCCAAGCGGCTCTCAGTGCTGAATCCCGTCGCTGCTGTAAATGCAGCTCCTTCGCCATTTTCCGGAATTCCTTGATTTTCCCTTCGTCAGGGGCTACGCATAGCTGGGGTGCCAGAGTTTGGGTGGAGTGGTCAGCCAGCGGCGTGTCCGGGATAATGATGCTGACCCCGTAGACGATGGTGTCCGGGTCGTGGGCGGGCGTATACACGTAGCGATAATACTGCGTGTCAGGCAGTCCCAATTCGAACTGGCGCCGCACGACGAGCTTGTGCTTCCCTTCGACCATTTGGCAGGCGACGAATTGGGCGTGAGCTTCGCTCTGCTCATGCTTCGTCGCTCGGGAAGTAATTGGGGCCGTGACTATGTACCCGTAAAAGGTACCCAGATGTTTGCTGCCGATGTAAAGGTCGAATTTCGGCAGGTGTGGGGCCTCCTGCTGCTTGGGAAATTTCAGGCTATTAGCAGCGTAGACCTGCATTCGTCCTTTGTCTGATTTAACAGTGTACGGGATTTCAGGTCGAGCCTTCCATTCCCAGCTCCCGTCACTGCTGATGGCTCTGGGTGGCAGCGACACTTTTCGAGGGTCCACCTCCGTTTGGTCGTCAGGAGCTTGATCGAGGCTTGCCAAGCTGAGCCTTGGTGCCTTAGTTTTGGTGACCTTGGCCGGTGTCGGTGGCAATGGCTGCCCCGATGCCATCGGTCGTTTCGGCGGCATGTTCGGGTTGTAGCGTCGCAGAAGCGTCCAGTACGCCTCGTACATGTCTTGCAGACGGCGGTACAGTTCCCCGTAATCGTCACCGATGAAGGTTTTGTCGTCGTGTGCAGAGCCTTCCTTGCACATGTCTTCGTAGGCCGGCACTGGTTCTCCACGCTCCAGTTTTTGCTTGTACTTCTGGTAGATTTCGTCTTTTTCCGGCCGATATTGGTAGTGTTCCGGGTCCGGTTCCTCGTATTCACCATCTGATTCCTCTGAGGGCGAGTCATCCCGCTCCCTTGGGAATTTTCTGGCCTTACGAATCCCCGGGTTTCGATTGACAAAGTTGCGCACTTCGGCCGTTGGTTCGCGAAGCTTTTCTGCATACCGCCGTTCGAAGTCTTCGCGGTTAACCTTTGGCCGCTCCGGTCTTGGAAATTCCAGGCCGTCCGTGATGATTTCAATGACTTCGTCCCGGTACTTGAATTTCTGCGACCGGACGAAGTTGCAACCCCACCGACGTGGGTCTTGTCGGTGTTTCTTTTCCACAGCTTGCTGGGCATGATCCAGCTTCGTTTTCATAGAACCCATGGGTAAACGGTTCACAGCGGTATAGATGCGGCAATCCTGCATTGGTCCGTAGGACTTGCCTGACGATTTGAGTGCCGTGTCGATAATCGACGCTCGGCTAGTCATGCTTGCCAGCAGACTGGTCATGGTGACAGCTTCCCCGAATTTTTCACGGTTCGGCACAAACTGGACTATCTTGATGAACAGATATTCCAGGGCCAGCAAGTCCTGGCAAGCGTAGGCGAAGATGTCCAGGGTAGTGATGGGCTGCTGTCCCCACTTAGACGGTGGGATGTTACTTCTGCCCTTCACAATTTCTTTTAGGTTTTCGTCAGGTCTGGTATCCAGTGCAGTTTCTTTGGGGCTCGGAACTCCCCAAGCTTTGCACATCAGATCCATCCCGACATTTTGGTTGTAATACCCCAGGCAGTCCTCAGCGGGGTGGGTGGGCAGGTCTGGGTCCGCGGGCGTGATATTTCCGACGACCATGAGCGCTCCAATGGTACGCCAGAGCTCGGACATTTCAATGAAATTGAGGCAAAAGTGTCCGTCGCCCATGAACTTTGCCCATCGCAGATTGTCGTTCTGCACCCCGATTCCCAGAAAGTACACACCGTTTTTCGGGTGCGTCAGGTGGTAGAGGAACTCCATGAAGGGTCCATAGTCCGTCAGGGTGGCCAGAATTACTCCGACCAAGATCACGAAACGGTGTTTGGGCACCGGATCAGTGTGCGAGACAGGGCCAGCCAACTGTAGGACCGAGACCATTTGGTCCTGGGCCAGGCCAAAGGCTTTACCGGGGTAGCCTTCGGTGTCCATGAGGACGTAACTGTCCCCGGCGATCATTTCATTGATGTCTGTCAGGTGGCCCACCAATTCCGTCAGGCTGGAGATGACAGTGATTCCATAGGCCTTGGCATACTGTTTGTAGTTGTTGATGCACCTGGCCACCAGTTCGTTGACTCTGATTTCCGGGTCTTCGGCGAACTGTTCGAAATAACTGGCGGCCCAGAACGGTGTCATTTTGCCACGGGCCTTCTGGTTGGCAAAGTCCCGCTCAGCGTATTTAGCACTAGGCCTGCGTGAGCAAGTCGGGTAGACTGGCTTGGCTTTTGACAGGAGCCGATAGTCTTCTCTGGCGGTCTTCAGAAACCACCGCTCGAAGTCTCCCGACATCGGTTTTGGAGGCTCTGGGGGCCTTTTTCTGGCTCGCGCTCTGTCCGTAGCGTCCATGAGATCCGTGATCTCATCCAGGATGTGGATTTTTCCTGAGCGCACCGGCAAGGTTGCCTGCAGGTTCTGGACCTGCTTTATGGTACGGCAGGGTTGACGGCCTTGTGGTTCTTCCCCTGCGTCTTCGGCCTGTGGGGCTGAGCTGGTTCCCGGTAGTGGCGTTGGTTGGGCCACCAACCGTTCCAGAAACTGCTCCATGGTCTCTTCCTGGGTGCTGGTGCTGGGCTGGTTCGGATTAGGCGGAGATTTTTGATGTCTCGTGACACCGTTTGTCTCTGCCACCTCCTCGTCCATGCCTGCAGCGCGTCGGTCTCCCGTAGCTTCTGAGTCCATGGATTCGTCCCCTGATGACACTTCGACTTCTTCTTCGATTTCCCAGGAGTCTTGGGATCCTGTCTTCTCCATTGTCTGTGTCTTCTCGCTGGGGTGTAGCTGTGGCAGCTGCTCTATCCTCTGCCTCTTGGCCGAGGTGGGCAGCGCCGCGGCCGCGATCCCACCAGCGTTCGTACCGATCACCGCAGCGCTTCTGAGGTTTGGCTCCGACCTCGCCTGAGATACCCTCGAGGTCGAAGGTCGGTTCAGAAGGGGATCCACTGTGCTCATTTCCGGTGAAGGAGGAGCATCCACGGTAGGCGGGGCTTGGAAGTTGATAATGCCCTCAACTTCCTTTGGCTTCAGAGCCCTGGCTGCTGCCGATTTCTTCCGCATTTGACCTTGTCTTCCGTCCGTTCAGCAGTCCAATTGAGCAAACAAAGTGAGCAATCAAATTGACCAAGTGATTGAGCAATGTAGCAAATAGCCATTGCAAGAGCAGCCAATGGGCAATACAGGAGGATCAGATGGCAAGTATAATCAGAAATTAATGTTCCATCCGTGGAACATCCTTCGCCAATCTGCAATACACAACAATCTTCACATCACTCGTCAAGTATAGGCAGCTATCCAATCCCAATACCCAAAAAAATTTTGAAAAATTTGCAGCTTGATTGCTCAAATAGGCAAAGTTGACTAAGGCTTCATACGACCACTGGTGAACAAGCAGGCTATCTAATAAGCTAAACAACCCCTTATTTTAGATGATTAGGCTCCTTCCCTTATTATAAGTTTGCGTGGACCCCCAGTAGATTGCTGGTGTTGAACCCAAGTTCGAAGAGTCGTTGTCGTAGAAAAAGGAAAGTTTGCGGTGACCGGATAAAAATCTAGCTCTGGAGATGGCGATTCTAACTGCAGGTGGCTGGAGATCTAGTTGATGGTAGTTGAAACTTTCGGACAGGAGAATTTTGCAGTAGTTGTAAATAGTGGGTTCCATGGAATTTTGCACACAGGAAAATATGATTCATTAGACCAGCACACAGGAAGCAGATGACTTGTTTATTGGCACAGTTCTATATACATATAATATATACAAAGCAAAGCATAGCAAGGCACAGCAAAACACACAGCAATGATGTTGAGATAGGGGTTCAACCGAGTCCGGTATTCTGAACGATGCCTCATGGCCTCGCATATACCTCACAAGGTAACCCCTATTTTTCCTCGGGCTGACTGAAGTTACTCGGAGTCCGAAGATTCCAAGTTCGGGTCCGCACCACTGCGGGTGGGTTGGTTCGTTTGTTGTTCAGTGCTGTCTCCGTCTTCTTTTTCGTCCTCCGTGTTTGGTTGGTCCATTTCTTCCTCAAAGGTCGGTGGTGGTCGCAGTTTCTTTAGCCGGTTCACGTGGATCGGGTTGAAGATCTCGTCCGTGTAAAGTGACTGGATGCGCACATTGTGTGGGCTAAGTTTCTCCACTACCCGGTAGGGTCCTTGGTACTTCTGTCTCAGCTTCGGACTTTGACCAGGCTGGATTGGGTGTTTGGAGACGTCCTTCATGACAAGATCTCCGACCTTGATTTCCTCCGGCTTGACCTTTTTGTCGTACTGGATCTTAATTTTGGTCAAAGCTTCTTCCAAGGCTTTCTTCCCAATTTCCCAGCTTTTTCGGACTCGTTGGACAGTTTCGTGCTTATAGCACTCTATACCCTCTGTTGGTTCTTGGAACTTTTTCTCCATTAGCGCAACGTCATCGGGCAGGTTTGGGTCTCGTCCGTGCAGCATGAAAAATGGGGTGTCTTGGATCGAGGCGTGTATGGACACTCGATAGGTGAACAATGCCCACGGTAACTTCTCGTCCCAGTTGGTATGTTTCTCGTTGACGTAGGCCATGATGAACTTTCGCAGGGTCTTGTTGAGACGCTCCGCTACGCCATTGCACTGTGGATGGTAGGCCGTAGTCTGAAATTTCTGTGATCCGCAGATCTTATAAATGGCCTTCATCAAGTTGGAAATGAAGTTGGGCCCTTGGTCAGTCAGAACCTCCTGTGGTACTCCATGTCGGGCTACGAAACCTTCCAAGTAGTGGCGAGCAATAGTCTCCGCCTTTTCGTTCCGCATTGGCCAAGCTTCTGCCCATCTGGTGAGGTGATCCACGATGACCAAGACGCATTTGTTCCCTCGGCTGCTCGGTGGGAAGTGGCAGACATCCATAGCAACACGTTGAAATGGTGTCGAGACCGGTGGAAACAGCTTCATCGGGGTCTTTGGGTTCCGATTCACAGGTGCAAAACGGTTGCAGACCGTGCAAGACCGTATATAGTCCCCAGCGTCTTTCGCCATGGTCGGCCAAAAATATCTGGTTTTCAGCTGGTACATGACCTTTTTGTAGCCCATATGTCCTCCGCCTTCGGGCGCGTCGTGGGCTGACTTTAGGACTTCCTTCCGATAGCGTTCCGGCACGTAGAGGGTTCGGTGGGCCTCTTGACGTCTTTTGTTGTTACTATCCACGTAACAACGATACAAAATTCCTTAGTCGTAGTCGTAGTCCGCGAGGGATCTAATGAAGGTGTGTCGGTTCTCGTCTGCGGGCTCCTCTTTCTTTTCGAAGTAGTCCACCATGGTTTTTGCCAGAGGGTCTTTGAGCAATTCTTGGTGCCATTCTTCGTCCGGGACGTTTAGGATAGTCAGGAGTCGTTCCGGCGGATACATCTGGTCCGTCACGTCCATTTCCTCTTTGTCCTCTTCCGGCACGAAGAAAATTTCGTCCTTGGGTCGAGTTGCTGGTGGTTTCTCCGTAGTTGTTGGTCCCGTACGAAACTCGTCTCCCTCAGACTCTGTGACTCCTGTCCCAGTGTCTGAGTTCTCGACGGTCTCATTCCGGGTTTGGCTCACCCGTTTCGGTGGCTTTTGGTTCCCTTTCTCTCGGTTCTTATTTTTCGGTGTCTCTAGCGGTTCCAACGTAGGTTTCCCGATTAAAGGGTTCCGGGAAAGGGCATCGGCTACGTTGTTCTCCCGTCCTTTCCGGTAGGCTATCTCGTAGTCGAATTCCTGCATGGCTAGGGACCACTTTGCTAGACGGCTCTTGGCTAGGGCTTTGTTATTGGCCCGAAACAGGAAGGTCAGGGCTTCATGGTCCGTCACTATGGTGAACTTCCGATGGGTGAGATAGTGTCGGAAGTGACGGCAAGCCCAGACTACTGCAAGTCCTTCGAGTTCGGAGATAGAGTATTTCTTCTCCCCACTGGTCAATGTTCGGCTGATGTAGGCAATTGGGTGGACCTTGCCCGTTTCGTCTGCTTGTTCCAAAACTGCTCCGAGTCCTTCAATGCTGGCGTCGGTACACAGCACGAACGGCTTTGTCCAGTCGGGGTAGGCCAGAACTGGGGTAGTAACCATGGCCTTCTTCAGTCGTTCGAAGGCTAGCTCCGTCTCGTCCGTCCAGTCATGTTGTTCCCCCTTAGTCAGCAGTTTGTTCAGGGGTGCAGCTATTTTTCCGAAGTCTTTCACGAAGCGGCGGTAATAGCCAGCTAACCCTAAGAATCCCCGTAGTTGTTTTTGGTTCTTGGGTCGAGGGAAGTTCTGAACAGCTTCCACCTTCTTTGGGTCTGTGGACATCCCTTCGGGTGTGATGATATGTCCCAGATATTCCACCCGTGTTCGAGCAAACACGCACTTCTTAGCGTTCAGGAACAAATTCTGCTCGCGCAAGGTCTCAAAGACTTTCCGCAGCATTTGTAGGTGGTGCTGCTCATTCGGTGATGGGATCAGGATGTCGTCAATGTAGACGGGCATGTCCGTCAGGATTCGGTCCATGATTCGCTGAAACGTGGGTGGAGCGTTGGTGAGTCCGAAGGGCATCACATTCATATGGAACAAGCCCATATGGGTGATGAAGGCCGTCTTCTCCTTGTGCTCTGGTAGCATTTCGATCTGCCAGTAGCCACTGCTCAGGTCTAGGGTTGAGAAAAGTTTCCCCTTGCTGAACATATCCAAGATCTCGTCGATTTTTGGTAGGGGGTAACGGTCCTTTCTGGTGATGTTGTTCAGCTTGCGGTAGTCCACGACCAAACGGGTGGTCTTATCCTTCTTGGCCACTAGGATCACCGGTGAAGCCCATTGTGAGTCCGATGGTTCGCAGATCCCCGCTTTGAGCATGGATTGGATGTGCTTCTCGATCTCCGCTCGTTCCCAAGGATTTACTCGGTAGGCCTTGGCAGTTACCGGTCCTTGTTCCCCGGTATCGATGGCGTGGTAGCCTGCTTTGCAGCGGAGGCCGGCCTGCGGTTTGTCGAAGACATCGGCAAATTCCTGTAATAGTAGCTTGAGTTGCTGTTTGGCTTCCTCCGTCAGGTCCGCTGAACTAAGGTCCACTTCGTCAGTTGGTTTTTTGGGTTTCTCGGTCTCTTCCGGTTTCAGGGCATTAGCCAGTAGATGTTCTGTCTGCGCAGCCCCTTGAGCATTTACCGAGCATCCATGTACCTCATGGTCCAGTTGTGCCCTCGAATGCTTTTGGGGTGGCAGCTGGACTTTTTCATAGTCGGGTTCATACATGGCTAGGGCAAACTCTTTCCCTTCTGTTTCGCTAATCAGGACCTCTTCAGCGTAGGCAATGCGCATTCCGCGTGCCAACAGGGTCTTCTGGTCGCTCAGGTTGTAGACCCGGATATAGTTCGGGTCTTTCGGATCCATCAGGGCAGGGGGTACGAATATGTCGTACTTTTGTCCCACTGTAGGGTCAGGGATGGTGACCACGGGGTTTGATGGTATACAGCAGCAGGCTGAGTGACCCCCATAGTTGTACTTGCGGCTGGGTTTCACCTCCGCGTGTACCCAATCACAGGTGTTCGGGGCGATCCAGACGGATTCGCGAGCGCTAACTTCTGACACTGCCAGGTTCATCCGGCCAATGTACTTCAGAATAGCCGCTATGTGGGCAGGACTCATTAGTTCGCGGTGTCCGAAGGGGCCAGAAATGCTATGGGTGCCCGGGTGGATGGACCAGTGGAATTTGGCTAGGAAGTCCATACCGATCAACAAGTCATAAGGACTGTGCGGTGAGACGTTGAAGGCGTGCGTCCAGGTGCGTCCGGCAAACTGGAGCGGCAAGTCCACTGATCCCTCGAAAATCACCATTTCCCCGTTGGCTACTTTGGCCGTGGGCGTCGTCGGCAGATTCAGTTTCAGGTCCGGATGCTTGTCCTTCAACATGTTGAAGAACTTCTGGGAGCAGATGGACATTGTGGCTCCCGTGTCCACCAGGCCAAAGAGTGAACAACCCTTAACGTGCACGTTGACCAGCGGCACTGATGACGGGATCACCTTCGATTTTTCCCCCATATAGAAGTTCCCATTGTTGACGAACTGGCAGATGTAGTTCGCAGAGACTGGGGTCACGGGGAAGGCATTTGGCGGAAGGTTGCTAGGTGGTTGATCCGCCTTCTTGTCTTCCGTTTCCGTCTGGTTTCCCTTCGAGACTCCCTGACGGGGGTTGAACAGGGCGTCCTCTTCTGTATCGCCTTCTTGGCCCGAGGATTCTGACAGCTCCGGAACTCGTTGGGGCTTTCGTCGAGGCTTTTTCTTCTTTTTGGTGGAGTCGGCCGCAGAGGTTTGGCTCTCCTCTGTAGGTGGTTGGATCCGGATCTTGATCCGCTGGGGCAGGGGTTCCTCTTTCTTGTTCCCCTCCTCACTTTTGTTGTTGTCCACCGTGGCTGTCTCAGCCTTCTTTTGGGTTTGATCCACCCAGGCAGGCATGAGGTCGGCCTCCACACCCACATGGTGTACATTAGGGCCTTGGTGCAGAAAGCGGGTATATCTGCCGTTCCCTTTTTCAAAGGCCAGGAGTTCCAAGGGGCAAATATGTTTGAGGACATCTCCCCCTATTTCTTCTAGTCGGGCCATGTATGCCGCATGGGCACTTTCCAGCTCCGGGGCGGGTACCTCGGCAACGTAGATTTGGTTATCCCACGTCAAGGCATTGACAGGGATCAACTCCGTTGTCGGACCCATGTGGCCGTATTTGGCCATAAACTTCGCGTGTTGGGCCCTCTTTTCTTGTCGCTCAGGGTCCTCTTCGTGCTGTACAGAGGCAGCTAGTGGGGGGTTGGGGTCCGAGTAGTATTTGGAGGGTACCGGACTCTGTCGGTTCCGAAAGGTTTGGTTGATGTTCCGGCCTCGTCCCCGTCCTCGTTGAGTTCCTTGAAAGGTCCGTGGGGGTTGGTTCCAGTTTTGGTCCCACTGTGGTTCCCAGTTGTAGTTATTACCCGGGCTCCAGTTTCCTTCTTGGTAGGATTGGTCCTGATAGTAGGCCCGGTTGTTTTCCCACTGTGGCTGGAACTGGTACTGTTGGTCGGTGCAGCCGCCCCCGGATGGTTGTTGGAAGTAGTCCTCCGACTGATTGGGACTGGAGGAGTATTCCTGGATCAGTACCATTTGTGGGTGGTCAGGGTTGTGGTCGTCCTCCGGGTAGGAGTCCTCATCAAAATCACCAACCATCATGTAGGCCACGTTGTTACGACGATTCCCCGGTCGTTGAGGGTAGGTCTCTCCTTGCAAGGCGGTGTTCCAAGGTTTTGACCCTGGCTGGCCCGGTGAAGGCTCACGTCGTTGTGGTCCCCGTGGGGTCTGGAAGTTCCCCGGGTTCTGTTGGTAGGTGGGGCGGTTTTGTTGGAATGGAGTGGAGGGAGAAATCCCCCTGCCTCGACTGTTGTCCGCTCCGGACTGTCCTCCGCGTGGGGTATAAGTCCCACGATTCATACCGCCTCCACGGCTCTGAAAGGATCCTCGCCCTCTTGGTAGAGTGGCGGATTGTGGGGGTGTGGCGCAGTGTCGGGCCAAATGTCCCCTGCCTCCGCATCGGTAACACTCCGCGTTGGGGTTCACCAGGTTGGGCTGGAAGGTCGACGGTTGGTACCGAGGACTGGCCTGGGTCTGATAGGGTTGGTGTTGGGGTTCCGCCTCAGGTGTGGTCGGTGGGAATTGTTGCTGCTGATTTTGCATCATAGCGTGGACTTGCATCTCACGCGCATGCAACAGTTCTTCCCGGCAGGAGTTGATGAGGGTTCGCATTTCCTCCGCATCCTGTTTCAGCTGGTCAGCCACTGCAGTGTTGGACTGAGGGGTCGTGGTCGTAGGGGTCGGAGTCGGCTTGGTCGTTTCTTCCAGGATGGTTTGTAGGATCTGTTGTTGTTCGTCGTCTACCGTCGCTTCTTCTTTGGATCTTCGCAGCACTCCGGCTATGTGAGACAGTAAGGCCGTCGGAGATTTGGCCAAAATTTCCTGCTCCGCTTCCATTTTGGACAGGTTCTCCACCAGGCGTCGCAAGGATTCACGGTTTTTGGGCCAGCTTTCCACTTGAGGCAGGAAGGGCAGGGCAACCGCGCGTAGACTGTCTCGCAGTCCGGATTCCAGACGAGACATGATCTTCTCAGCTCGTTGGTCGTCGGTCATTGATTCCCCCGGATAAGCTCTGGACAAGAGTGTTTCCAGCTCTGAGGCATATTCTGCCACTGTCTCGTCCACGTGCTGCGATCTCAAGTAGAACCGTTGCGCCAGCGACTCTTGCTGCTCAGGCCGCGGTTCATACAAGAGCCGTAGCTTGCTCTTCAGTCCTTC
>JASANF010013892.1:0-18714 GCA_030248245.1 Trissonchulus sp. WLG1_4
TTGAGGGAGACTGTTGTAAATCGGATACGGGAAATGCTGCAGAGACCAATCATTGAACCATCTACATCTGCTTGGTCATCTCCAATGGTTTTGGTAAAGAAGAAGGATGGAGATGTGCGTATATGCATAGACTATCTAAAATTAAACTCGGTAACAAGAAAAGACTTATTTCCACTGCCACGTGTAGATAGTTTATTAGACGCTATGGGTAACGCTAAATATTTCACGACTGTCGATCTACAAGCTGGCGCTATCATAACGTACAAATGCATGAAAAGGACAAAGAAAAAACAGCTTTCATATGTTCGGAAGGACTATATGAGTACAACGTTATTGCCTTTTGGGTTCAACAAATGCTCCAGCAACTTTTCAAAGACTCATGAATTTAGTCCTGTCGGGATTCTTCCAATTTCTCTCTTGCCTCTCTTATTTAGACGACATACATTATTTATTCGGACTGACTTTGAAACGCATATGAAAGATGT
This sequence comes from Trissonchulus sp. WLG1_4, assembly GCA_030248245.1. Taxonomy (NCBI): domain Eukaryota; kingdom Metazoa; phylum Nematoda; class Enoplea; order Enoplida; family Ironidae; genus Trissonchulus; species Trissonchulus sp. WLG1_4. Next base: position 486 of record JASANF010013892.1, read on the forward strand.
TGCGACTGTTTTACAGCGTTTGCGACAACAGCATCTTAAACTGAAAGCTAGAAAATGCCATTTTGCTAGACATACTGTGGCCTATCTGGGGCATACGTTATCTAAAGAAGGTGTGCAACCCGAGGCGGATAAGGTGGAAAAGGTAAGAAACTTTCCAGTACCACACAACGTCTCAGAACTAAGAAGCTTTCTTGGATTGGCTTCCTACTATCGCAGATTCATACAGAACTTACAAAAATCAGTAAACCATTGCATAACCTATTGAAAAAAGATGAAAGGTTCAAATGGACAGATGAGTGTCAGAATGCAATGGACTTTCTGAAAAATAAATTAACGTCAGCACCAATTTTAGCTTACCCCGATATAACAAAGCCGTTCATACTACAAACTGATGCAAGTGGAAAAGCATTAGGTGTTGTTCTATCTCAGAAAGATGAACAGAACAAAGAACATCCAGTAGCGTATGCGAGTCGAGCATTAACAAAAGCAGAACGCAATTATCCAACAATTGAATTGGAAACATTGGCAATTGTTTTTCGCGTACAGTATTTCAGGCACCTTATTTATGGCCAAAAAATTACCGTGCTGACGGATCATAGTCCACTACGGTGGCTTATGACTGTCAAGTCACCAAGCGGGCGATTAATGCGGTGGACATTACAGCTGCAAGAGTTCAATCTTGATATACAGTATAAACCTGGTAAAAAGCACACAAATGCTGATGGCTTGTCTAGAATCCCATATCCTGAAAATGAAGTCAAAGAAAGCCCAGAACCATATCACGTACTGGTTGCAGGAATGATTGAACATAATGCTCAACTTAAAGAACTTCAGCATCAAGATGAAAGGTTGAAAGCTTTATTTGACTATTTAGAGACAAATAAAGTACCAGATGATCCATCACTGGCAGCCGAAGTTGCCGCCAAGGCACCGTATTATTTCGTAGAAGACGGCACTCTAATGCACACATATATAACAGGGGCGCGAAGACCGATATTTACGCAAACCGTCTTGCCAAATGACTTATGCTATACTGTATTTGAAGCTTGTCATTGCGATCCAACGTCAGCTCACTTGGGTTTTGATAAAACCTACTACAAAGTACTCACACGATACTGGTGGGATACTATAAGAAAAGATATAAAACAGTGGTGCAAAACTTGTGAAACATGCATGCGCAAAAAGAGCCCGTCCAAACACGCAAGAGCCACGTTATTGTCTGTACCTGTAGAGGGTCCTTTTGACCGAATAGCTATGGATATAATTGGACCTCTACCAATGACAGTAGAGGGTTACAAGTTCATTTTGGTATTTACAGAGTACCTAACAAAATGGGTTGAAGCCTTTCCGCTATTGGATACGAAAGCCGAAACTGTGGCTAAAACTTTTATTGAGCAAATAATTTGTCGATACTCCTGTCCGAAAGAGTTACTCTCTGACAGAGGGACCAATTTTACGAGCGCAGTAATGAGAGAAGTAAGCAATTTGCTTGGTGTTCACCAAATATTTACCACAGCCTACCACCCGCAAACTGATGGTTTATGCGAACGGTTTAACGGAACCCTCATGAAAATGATATCTATGTATGTCGCCACGCATCAGCGCGATTGGTCCACCTACCTAAACTATTGCCTATTCGCCTATCGCTCCTCAGTCCAAGCCTCCACTAAAGATACGCCGTTCTTTCTAGTATTTGGCAGAGAACCTAGACTGCCCATCGATACTATTTTATGCAAAAGACCAAGCAAATATGTGGAAATTGAAGATTACAAATATGACTTAATCCGAGGTCTATCCGAAGCCTGGCAAATGGCAAAAGAAAACATTTCCAAAGCGCAAGAGGAACAAAAACGTCAGTATGATAAGAAGAGCACCATCCAGAACTATTCAATTGGAGAATTGGTCATGGTACACTGTCCTGCAACAGGAATTGGCAAAACCAAGAAACTGAGTCGTCCATGGTTTGGTCCGTACCGTGTAGTGGAAACTAGCGGACCTGTTGTTACGTTGCAAGAATGCAACAGACCTAATAAGAACCTAGAAAAGGTGCATATAAATCGTTTGAAACCATACTATGGAACAGGCCCACCACCACTGACTACAACCAAGCAAAATCCGTTCGATGAATCAGTTACTAAAAATGAATATGACAGGAATGATTTACAACAAAAAGATGAAACCACAAGCGATACCAACAAGGCACTGCCGCGGTATAACCTTCGGTCAAAATTCAAAGAAAAAAAAACACATGCGCAGGAAATGAATGATAACTAGTTAACTAATGTGTAGTACGAGAATACCCTTTTTATGCTCTAATTATTCTAAACTCAGCACATACTCAGCAATCAAGCACGTACAGCGCATTGTTTTTATATAGTAACGAAACCTAACAAACTAATATCGCATCTAGTAAGCTGATTGTATAGTTTAAAAAAAAAAAAATTTCGAAAGAATATTAGCAGTGCCGAACAAGCAAAATCAAACCAATCCGCAACATATTTGAAAGGTGAATGTTTCTGCCTACTGCTATGTACAAATGTGAATACTATCACGTAACACCTTTATATGCATGATGTGACTACTCCTATATATAGCAGTTAAAGGGTGATGGTTTTCCAGTAATATTTAATAAATTATGTGAATCTATGTGTAACCGATATTCATGTTTCTTTGATTTGAGCAGTAATACCACATACGCCAGCATAAACTTTTCAAAACGCGGTTATTAAACCAGCTACTAAACTAAACATTCGTGGGCATAATATATTCGGTCACAATTATTGTGTTATTGCAACCAGCCACAAAGTATGCAGTAAAACTCTAAGTTCATGAAATTAAGATAATTAATTATCAAAAGACCAAAAATAGAACGCCTGTGTTCGAGACACAGAAAAGTAATAGAGCTGCAGGGTAGCTGCAGTAACACAATTTATATAGCAGGGTGACAAAACTTTGACTAAAGTGAAAACAATTAATTATAAACTCGTAAAACACACCCTATATTGCATATGATAATGTTATTAGTTTACTATGATTACACCCGCTATTAAAACAAGTACTTGACTGACAGTAAGTCTTTAGTAGAGCAAAATGACCCAAATTTAAATGCATATAAAACTCGCCAACGGAATCACAGTCGCAAGTCACTGTTACAGTCCGCAAATTAACATTTGGTGGTGTGTTGCGTTTTTGTACATCGTTACATTGATTTGGAAAATTGTCATAGTCTACGCATGAAGAGAGAACAAGACCAGGTAAACCCTGAGGTTGATTTGAACTATTTGCGTGCTATTGGAGCGCCGGCAGCGGCGAAGTATATCCAGGCTTATGGGCTTTCGTTAGCCACTAACTGGCACCTAAATATGAAAAATCATGCCGATATTTTCATCCCGGGTTTTGTGATTGAAAAAGGATATAAGCCATCAGTGGCATTAACTGGTGTAGGTATTATCAGGGAAGTCACGTCCATTCTAAAGCAAGAGCTACAGTCCTTTACAGCAAGCAACAACAAAAGTGCGCTGACTCTGCCACCAGAAAATTTAATATATATAACGCCTGGGTACTTTTTGAAAATGCTTCAAGTCCCATGTATGTCAAATCTAAGTTCAAACCTCCTGAATTTATTTGAAATCAAAAACGAAGCGGAGTTTGCAAAGCAGTTTGCTGAGAGTACAGGTTGGACCATGAAATACTATGAACAACCTAAATTGTGGGAGGTTGTAGCGTTACACCAATGGAACTATGTAGGCGTTGCAGCTAGAAACATGAAGTTAGCCGCCTACACAGCATTGAGTTCACGATTTGTAGACTGCGCTCTATCAGCTCATTTCATTTCCATGTATAAATGGTTGAACGATAGCAACCTGTTATCTGTTATTGGTGAATCGCTGCAAGAAGACATTGCTAACAAGTTTAATAAGTCTATTCAAGAGTCCAGTTTCTGTCGTATGACTCCTTGTTATATAGACCAATGTGTGTATGATGAAGTAGAAACTGAATAGAGAAATAAATTGTTTTTTTTACAAACTACCATATAGTTTGGGAGAGAAGTAGTGGTGGTGTATATATTATATATATATGAAACGATAATAGTATACTCATATTACTGCGTTATATAGTGCTATGATATATATAATTTGGTCTGTGTATATAAAATAGTAAATAATTTCAGACGCAGCAGAGAAAAATGGCATATAACGACTCCGTACGGTGCAAAAATACCAGGCGGGAAAAGTCTATTTTAAACTTTCGTAATAGTGCAGAGCACAATAATGAAGACGAGCCCGAGTACATAGACACGGCTGTTTCCCCACAACAGGACGAAGGGCGAAATTTTGGGGGAGATGGGGAAGCACTTAATTGGGGCGATATGGGAGTAGAAACAATAGATGATGAGAAACCCCCAACACCAGGAGGAAACTCATTTGTTGAAGAAGAAATAGACCATTTTACCCCAAAGCATCAACAATCAACCCCCAGTGGGGGGGCTCAGATAGCTCATGGAAGCAGTTCCGCACCAAAACTGAGGGGGTACAAAGGAAGTTGGGCTGACAAACAGGTAACCCGCGACCCCAAATCCCAAATTACCGGTCAACTGAAAGCCACGAGTCTAGTATTGTGGGAAACCCTCTGTAAAACATACGCAGACGGTGTTTTGAACAGCAGTGATCCATGTTTGCCAGAAGAGCAGGAAAAATATTTCCGCTCGGAGATCTTGCTATCCACGGGCGAAGCTGGGAAACAGTTGCGCAGACTGTGCCAATACGAAAAGATGATCCAGTTTGCGGCCAAGTTAATACTATTTGGCCTGGATAACCCAGCAGGGGGAAAAAACCATGTTTTGGGGGCCCTCAAGCTGCTCTGGTCATTAGTTTGCGACATCCGACAGACCAAGCAGACTTGCCTTCAAAACTCTGGAACAGAAACTAACGGACGCTATCCGGGAGAAGCCCCCTACAGCTACCGCCCATTTTCCTCCAGGGGGAGACCACGTGCAGCCTGGCGACCTCGCCCGCGACCATATAAATACCGACGGGGCTACGGCTACTACGACTACTGAAGAAATGGAGGGGGTGCCGGGTGCCAAGGACGAGTGAGGACACTCTTTTTTGGGGGGGGGATAGAAATGTGAAATACAAATTTTAGAACTAAGAGAATTCTAAATATAACAATTACTAACAACTATTTGTTCAGCAATTATACCCTAAAGGCCTTTTATTTCACACCCTACTTTATTCAAACAATACAAGTTTCAAACTTTAACCTACTTAAAACACCCTATTCTAAATTATTCTTAAAATTCTTTAAAATTCAACCTACTTTTAATTACCTAAGGGGCCTAATTTAGAGTATAAAAGTCGAACCCAAAACTAACAGGGGTGTAAGTCGCATTTGGCGGTGATGGGTAGTAAAATTCTTTCTATTCGCCTTTGCTGCCTTGCGTTTGATTCTTGAACTTTTAAGTTAAGAAAGTCTAGTAAGGCGACTATAGAGAAGAAAAACTTCACTGAAACAAGGCAAAACCTTTGTTTGACTGTTACTTTGGCACTAAACGGAGACGTAGCAAAACTCCAGTTAATCGGCGTTGTGACAATTTTTATCCGAGGGGGGGGGGCAAATCGCTGAGGGGGGGGCAAAACCGCTGAGGAGAAGGGTATGGGCCTGGCCCCCCACCAACCCCCATGGCTACGCCGCTGATATATACGCCAGTATACACGCATGCATTTGCTGTCGCGAAAGGCAGAAAGAAGGAAAAGCGAGTTACAGAGTTGCTGCTTTCAGGGGCCTGGGGGTGACTACCTTCAGAAAAAAAATTACAGAAAATTTTGATTTCCAGGCCAAATTTGGTTAATTGTGGACGTATATCGGGAAATTTTTATACACATTTTTAAAAATTGGTAAAAAAAGCTCACCCTCACCCATTGCTAAATTTAAACTTTTCCTTCAGCCTCAGTTAAAGTAAACATTTACCTACCCCACTCACAGTTGCAATTTTAACCGTAACCACAGTAAACTTTAACTTTAACCTTACCCACAGTTAAACTTTAACCTTACCCACAGTTAAACTTTAACTTGAACCTTACCCACAGTTAAACTTTAACTTTAACCTTACCCACAGTTTAACTTTAACTTTACCCTTACCCACAGGTAAAGTTAAACTTTAACCTTACCCACAGGTAAAGTTAAACTTTAACCTTACCCACAGGTAAAGTAAAACTTTAACTTTACCCACAGTTAAACTTTAACCTTACCCACAGTTAAACTTTAACCTTACCCACAGGTAAAGTTAAACTTTAACCTTAGCCACCGGTAAAGTTAAACTTTAACTTTACCCACAGTTAAACTTTAACCTAACCTTACCCACAGGTAAAGTTAAATTTTAACCTTACCCGCAGTTTAACATTAACCTTACCCACAGTTAAACTTTAACCTTACCCACAGGTAAAGTTAAACTTTAACCTTAGCCACAGGTAAAGTTAAACTTTAACTTTACCCACAGTTAAACTTTAACCTTACCCACAGGTAAAGTTAACTTTTAACCTTACCCGCAGTTTAACTTTTAACTTCAACCTTAGCCACAGGTAAAGTTAAACTTTAACTTTACCCACAGTTAAACTTTAACCTTACCCACAGGTAAAGTTAAATTTTAACCTTACCCGCAGTTTAACTTTTAACTTTAACCTTACCCACAGGTAAAGTTAAACTTTAACTTTACCCACAGTTAAACTTTAACCTTACCCACAGGTAAAGTTAAACTTTAACCTTACCCGCAGTTAAAGTTTAACTTTACCCTTAGGTAAAATTTTGAGAATACGATTTTACCTTCACCTTACCTGTGGGTAAAGTTAGCCTAACTTTACCTGCAGGTAATTTTGAGAATACGGCCCCTGGCGTAGGCCTAGTCCACGCTCGTTCAATTTCGTATTTGATGTTTATTTTAACTATCTCGTTATTTTCAATAGTTTTTATGCACTTAGTTGAGTTGTTCATTTTTATGATAATGTAAATGAACTACTAACAAATACAATCATAAATTTATGTTATCAATTACTGATGATTTCAAAATAAAATTGCATCGTTTAAATTTATTTAATAAATTTTTGTTTGTTTGATTACAATATTTTTGTTATCTCAACTTTATTCAAATACTATTGCAATACAATGTCAATTTCATTAATTAACATTAATGTTAATAATATTAACTAGTTGATGTATAATTTTTTATTTAGATAATTAAAATATGAATGACATACAAGATGTTGAGGACATAGCTATTGTTAATCACGTGTCACTGCGAATATTTCGTGACAGAACCAATCCCCTCGACTTATACAGTGACCATGAATTTAGAATAAGGTTCAGACTGACCCAAGAGTCAGTTTTGTATTTGATTGAGTTAATCGACGACAAAATTGCCCCTGCTACTGCCCGAAGTCAGTCTATTTCGAGCGCATTGCAAGTGCAGATAGCCTTGCGATTTTACGCCCAAACACCTATGCAACAAATTGAAGGGGACGCTTTTGGGATCTCTCAAAGCACAGTTTCACGCATAGTTAGCCGAGTTAGTGCGGCCATTGCCTCATTAAAAACTCAATTTTCGCTTTTTGTTCCCACTGACCCACAATCCGTCACTAGTACAAAGCATGCTTTTTTTGGTATCGCTGGCATGCCGGGAGTCATAGGACTGATTGATGGCTGCCATATTCCTATCGTCTGTCCATCGGGCCTGGATTTTGGACTTTTTTTAACAGAAAACACTTTTATTCCCTGAACTGCCAGTTTATTTGCGACAACAAGATGTTGCTTCGGAACGTTGTTGCGCGGTGGTTTGGATCTGCGCACGATTCTTGCGTACTGAATAATTCAAGCATTTTGCAGAAATTTGAAAATGGTGAAATTAATGGTATGTAACTTTTTTTAACATAGTAGGTGATAATGGTAATAGCAAGTTACATAAGTACAATACTTTTAATTAGTGATATGGATCCGATCGGCACATAATTTACATGTCGGTCAGTTACGGATGCTTGATTTGACATCCGTTCCGATACGATCTATACCGAGACTAATTATCGCTAAAAAAGCTTTTTATTGTAGAAATATTTCACCAATGGCAGGTTGCATATGCAACAGCCCAGCTGTTGATGCAGTGCATGCAACTGCACGTTTCTTCATACCTTGCATGCAACTGCTCATTTGTCGATTCTTTGCATGCAATTGTTCGTATGTTGATACTTGATACATTTCATGCACTTGTCCAGTTGTTCATGCACTGCATGCAACTGTCCGGTTTTTCAGACATTAAGCCTGTTTCACACGAGGGCGCATTTTGCTCCATGGCGCGTTGCATGCAACGCGCCATGCAACGCGCCGTGGCGCATTACATGGCGCATTGCATGGCGCATTTCGTGGCGCATTACATGGCGCATTCCATGGCGCATTACATGGCGCATTTTATGGCGCGTTGCATGGCGCATTACATGGCGCATTATTTCACACGTGGACGCACGCTATGGAGCATTCTACGAAGTAATATTCTAAATCATTCAATATAATGCTCGATATTTGAAATTTTATTGGACATAGCCTGTTTGTTTGTTATTATAAATACACATAATAATAATAATAAACATTATTTTATTAATTATAAATCAAACGTAATTTATAAACGTAAATAACAATTTAACAAGTACCATAATTTTTTCATATTATTATTTAATAGTAAAGTTATTAATAGTAAATGAATAATGTTAATTTTAGTGTAATTAGTCATCATACTGATTGAAAACTGAAGTTTTATTAAACCTAGTTAGGCGTACTAATAAAATTTAGCTACAGTAGGAGGGGCTAAGCCAACTAGTCGAGTGACAGCTGCTTCTGATTGGCCGCTGAATGCTATGCGCCCTCTGATGCGCCATGAAAATTGCAGAAAATTTGATTTTGCGCCATGAAAAATTTTCAATGGGAAAATTTCATGGCGCGTTGCATGCAACGCGCCATGCAACGCGCCATGAAATGCGCCATGTAATGCGCCATGAAATGCGCCATGTAATGCGCCATGCAATGCGCCATGTAATGCGCTATGTAATGCGCCATGTAATGCGCCATGGAATGCGCCATGGAATGCGCCATGTAATGCGCCATGAAATGCGCCATGAAATGCGCCATGAAATGCGCCCTCGTGTGAAACAGGCTTTACATGCAATTGTTAGTTTGTTGATACACTGCATGCAATTGTCCGTTTTTTATGCGTTGCATGCAACTGCCAGTAATACATCAACAACCATGCAATTAACGCAATGCATGAAAAACCGGTTCATGCAGTGCATCAACAAACGAACATTTGCATACAATGCATGTAAAACCGGAAATTACATGCAGTGCATTAACAAACGGTTTTTTATGCATTGCATGCAAATGATCGTTTGTTAATGCATTACACGCAACTATCGTGTGCAGTCTGCAGTTGCGTGCAAGGTAGGAGCAAAGAGCCGTATATTAACAATCCGTAAACTTCAATAGGAGGCGAGATGCCAACTGTGAATAACTCCTGTCTAGTTATGATCAATAGGAGCCAATTATGCTCAAAGTAAAAAATTGACTAATTTACGATCAAATTTTGTAAAACAAAGTCTTGTAGTGACTGTTGCCAGTGCCACTGTTAGCCATAGTCGCGTGTGTTGTGTGTCTGGTTGATGGATATACTCATATAAAAAAATTTACTTTTCTATTATCGAAATTTATTTACAAACTATAGTTGAACAGAAAAAACATTAAAGCTAAAAAGGTGCTTAGTTGAGCACAATTCTTGGCACATATGCTCGAATGTAGTGATCATATAATCTGTGAACAAAATCAGCATAACAGTTTGTCAAGTAAAGACGACCATCGTGCAAAATGGACAACGACCTTTCAATAAAATCGTGTTTCTGTCTTACCCGCTTGAAACGATAAGGTTTGGGCACCCAAATACCTATGAAAATAATGCCCGCTGTTTTTATTTCTTAGCAGTTAGCAACATTAACAAAACGCTATATCGAGGTTTTAGAATTTTCTTACTTTGTTACATGTAAGTGAAACTGAAACTTAAGCCCGGTTCATACTTGTCCTTAAGGACATAAGGACAGGGAAAAGCACAAATTTTAGTCAGCTGCTACGGAAAATTTACACAAGGGTTTTGGATAATTTTTTGCTTACGGGCTGGATGTGACCTAGACTTTCTTCATGTGAAACATTAACTTATTTGGCCAAGTAGTTTCCTTGGAATCGCTTAGGGACATTACGATAAGGACAGGGACAAGGACAAGTATGAGCCGGGCTTAAATGATCAATTGTAAGGGCCAGTCAGCGCGCAGTTGTAGTAGTCAGTCAGTCATGTGTGATTAGTATCGCTCAAGGAGATTGTTAAATCACGTCAAAATTCTGTCAAAATACAAAATTTTGGAGTCGATACTCTTAATTTATGCAACCGACTCAAATAGCCGATCCGCAATTCAACTGATGGTCTAGTCCATAGATTCAACCCGGTTATATCTGTGATACGACCCGCAGGGCTGTAGACAGGTCAAAAATGTTGACCCTACGACCCAAGCCGCGCCGTGCAAGTCGACCAGCAACCCACTGTGACCCAGCAAGAAAAGATTGTTTAAAATTAAAATGAACATCAAAAAATGGTATGGTATGGTCTCGGTATGGATCGTATGAAAACGGATGTCGAATTAAGCATGCGTATGTGACCAATAACGATTACGTCGCACCCTTTTTGATGCGACTTGGCTTTGTTTGCTAAGACCAAGGGCCTTATTCCTTTACTGGATTAGAGGGTTAATTATATTCGTACTTTTTAAGTTGTTTAAGCATTTTTGGGGCACTTTCTTGGCCATCAGAGGGGGGGTGGGGGGTTGAAGGGGGGTGCCGGATGTCTGAGGGGGGGAGGGGTGCCGACCCCCCACAGGGAGGGTGGGTGCCCCCCCGACCCCCCCCCCCCCCTGTGTGCATCTATGAGCATGATGTATTGTAATGAGTTAACAAGAACAACCAGCAACCAACCAGAAAAATCTGCCGAAATGGCATCGTCATCGTGTGGATTTTGCAGTCCTTCAAAATGTGCTGGTATCAGAGATACCAATTTTGCAGTATCCTCACTGAGCTCCGCTGGCGGCCCTCCACCGGTTTTTCCACAGGCTCGGATGTACGACCGATATCCTTTTTTTGCTTCAATCTTGATCCGACGCCACAGATCTTTTAACTGGCCGCTATTCACATCCCGTTTTGGAAATTCATTTCTAAAACAAAAATGAAAATAAGATTATTAATATTAATGAAAATTTTAAAAACATATTTGCTGCAAAAGTAATAGTGATCATAATTTTACATTATTATAAACGTAAATTACTAGACTATTTATTGTATTAGTTTAGTGATTAATAACTTTTGTTTTACAAAAAACATCAACTTTATACTTGACATGTATTGAGGTCTTACGGACTACTATTAATGTTGTAAAACTAAGCTTTCTACTTATCATCAGAAAAAAGTTATATGGCGGTTCAAGTAATATGGTAAATTTGAGCTTTGAACACATAACTAAACAGAAGCATACTTGAAGTATGTCCAGGCTGTTGGTCCATACTTTGGTCTTGGCGGAACTTGTTCTAGCGTCCATCTAATATCTACTACGCACATCTTCTTGTCTTCTACCACATGAATGTGGTCGAATTAAAACTGAATTAAAAACTTTTTTTCATCAGGGGCAAAAGTTACAGCCCGTTTTAGTGCTGATTTTGGCGATGTCAAAAGTGAGAAACTGACTGAAAAAAATAAATAAAACAGTCATGGTTTTGAAATAACTATTTGAAAGAGGTTGGCTACTCAGGTCGAAAATTTTAAGTTGCAATTTATATGTGAATATTTTCTAATTTACTTAGAATTAGCACACGTACAATATTGTATAAACATTGTATAAATTACAAAATAAAGTAGTTAGCTGAATTTGAAACAATAAATTCTAAAAAACTTGAGAATGTTTTAAACTAACAACATTTGAAAATGAACAGTTAATGCATATTTTATAATAAAACATTATTGTCACCTGACAAAAAAAACTTGCCAAGAAAACTGACCGCATTCAATGAAATTCTTTTTAAGAACACTTTTTCCTAGCGTTGAAAAATATTTACACGTTGTCGTTACGTACACACGCATACAAATTATACGTTGTGTATTGAAAGTATTTTAGGCAATCAGCATCGCAATATTACGTAAAACCAATTAACTAAAACTTCATTTTTATTAATTTTTTACAGTTTTCTAATGTATTTTAACAGAGACATGTATATTCATACAAATCATTGTATACACTACTGTAAAACAATGTGCTTCTTACTTCTGTCAAGTAGTGACACTTTTTAATTTCCATATTTAACACTTTTAAGGTAGACTGACTCAAGACTGTTTTCGTGAATAGCAGTCTAGCGAGCGTTTTTGAAGACTTGGTCTGGACCTAGTCTTGAGTCAGTCTTGCCATCTTTACTATAGAAAATATCACCAGATATTTTCGTAACAATGGTCTTGGTTCAGTCTTGCAAAACAAACCTAAGACCCAGTCTTGCTCAGACTGACTTAAAACACCTTTCGTGAATACCACCTTATGTAACATAGTAGCTTTTCTCTAAGCCTAGTTTTGAATTAATATTTCAATAAATGTCTAAATTTGTATGTTGGCACGTGTAGAACCACGCATATAGTTAGGTGGGAATATGGTGGAAGACCCCTCTCCAAAATGCGGTCCCAGGGGACGGAGTCGTGCCAAGGCCCAAGGGTAAACGACGGGAAATGTACCGGTCATTAGCAAAATTTCAGACCAGGTGTTTATTATGATGTTTAAGCTAATTTTTCTAAATTTTGGTCAAAAACTGTCAAAATTTGAGCTTTTTGGCCAAGCAATGAAATAAAAGGTAAATATTAGATCAGTTTTGTCCGTTTTGAAAGATGGTGATTGGTGGGGTCAATAGTAGACTCAGACAAGAGGGTCCCACTACCAAGGAGGAAGGATACCCAAAATGCTTCTGCTGTTACATGTAAGTGTAGGACTGAAACAGTCACCATCGCTGGCAAAACGAACATATTATGTAGTAGTTTTAAAAATGGTTCAAACACAATGATGTTTTTTAAGCAACGATTGCTATGTATATTCAGTCAGAAATTCTTCCTGTTGCAAACCTGAATAAACTAACGCTATTTGGTTTGCACGTAAATAATCTACTGTACCAATTGTCATATTCAGAGTGTTTACGTGTGTGAATTAGCTTATAGTAGTGTTCTTTCCATTTTTTAAACGTTTTGGTTTATTTGAAAAAATTTTTTTTCTTTCCATTTAAAAAATTCCTTTCCTCTCGCCCCGCTGCCCGTGGCCTGCGACTCGCAACGGCCCGGATGGCCGCGCACGATCAATGAACCAGGCTGTTGCCCGCAAGGACCAGTTGGGTTTAATGTTCTATGTACTGTGCTGGCGTCGCTCATGCTCATATGCTGCTCACAGCCCGAGGGCCGGGTCTCGCGACGGCCGGGGCCAAAAACTTTACGGGCCGGGCCCCGGGCTGGCCGACTGAACAGAAACTCGGCGCCCGGCGCAGTTTCAGGATGAGGAAAACTTGCACCGTACACTGGCTCACTCTGTGCTACACAATGTTTCATATCAAAAAGTGCAAGATATATTCAAAACATTTTATTGGAATACTTTTAATGTGCACCGGTAAACACTAAACACAGAGCAGTGAGTAGGCAAATACTAGGACTAAGCAGGACTATATTAAGCAAATATAAACTTTATGAAACGATTTGTATTAACTGCTTTTTTTAAACCATATTTAGTTGTGGTTGCTTGTGATAAATACCTAATAAAACTAGAGCAGAAGGAATCTTCCGCTTTTACTGTCTAGAACACAATATTTTTAAACAAATTAATTGAACAGACACAAATACAATTGTTGGCACATAAACAATTCAAATCACAGCGCAAACTGCAGATAGCATATTTTGATTATGGAGTAAGTAAAAGTACAAAGAAACGCGTTCTACCGTATTTCCTCGAATAAAGCCCCGGGTGCTTCATTGTTTCGTGAAGGTCCAAACGGGGGTTTTATTCAAGGCGGGGGCTTTATTCAAGGCGGGGGTTTTATTTTTTCGTGCAGTTCCAGACGGGGGCTTTATTCTAGGCGCGGGCTTTATTTTTTTGTGAACTTTTGCGTACCAGATGTAAGTCAAAATATTTACCTGCTCTGTATTATTACACCATTTTACTATGGCTGAAAAACAATAAGTAACAACGCAAGCCATGTATCAGTCTTAAAGAATTGAACTTTATGGAAAAACTGTTGAGCTGCAGTTTATAAAGAGAACTGAACGAAAAATTTAGTTACCAAATAGTCAAATGGTTTGATAAAAGATTACGATCATACATTAACACGGGGTCTAATCTGGGGGGTCCTGTACCAACATTTTGACTGCCCTTGTACCAAGTCAGACAAAAAATGACCATGTTTTATCGAAAAAATTAACGATTTTTTAAAAACTGTGGCCAAAATACCTTGTTTTAGCAAAAAATTAGCGATTTTTGAAAATTTTGGCCAAAATTTACGCAGAAATCGCATTAATTTGATAGAAATGCCAATATTTGAGAGCAAATTTTATAACAATTTTGCTTGCCCTTGTACCGTGGCTCTTATTTTTCTTTCCCTCGTACCAAATTCAAAAATCTGGGAGGGTCCCGGACCCTGACGGGGGCTTTATTCAAAACAGGGGCTTTATTCGAGGTAATACGGTACTTTTTACATTTTACTTTTGCAAGCTAGCCAATTAGAATGCTCTAGCAGAAGCTCCGCCTATTGAAGTATTGAGTTTCATTTTTATTGGCTAGATTTGCTTTTTGACATACATACAACTGTGCCAAAGCCAGCCAATTGAATGCGACATTCCTTAAGTAAAAAGTATGTAGTCCTGTGTGAACACATTTACAAAAGTAAAAAAAGTATAAAGTAAAAATTAAAAAGTATAAAGTAAAAAGAAAAAAGTATGTTTGTGAGAACCGGGCCTAAGTAAGCCTGTTTAATTTTAAGTTAAAATTTGGTACAGGAGTTATTTTAGCAGTTAGAATCACACCCTTAACAATTTTAATTTTAAACAATCTTTTTTGGCCTTCCCTAAAAATGACATCATCGTCCATGATCTGTTTCTGTTTATGCTTAACAGTTCTTTAATCGTTGATTGGAGTCTGTGTTGGTGATTGTAGTAGATATAATACCAAACTACTATTTGTTAGTTTTTCACCAAGTGTTTGTTTGATTAAAAGTTGATGCATATGATAATGCAGGCTAATCTTAAAAACATTGCCTTTTCACTCAGGAGAACTGAGATATCTTTTTAAAATTTGCAATAGGCCAAAAACTAAGGAAAATGTGCCAAAAATGAGGAAAGATCAAAAAAATTTATAGGTAAAGAAACCTTAAATTGAGATAGGTATTACTTTTACTGTCGGGAAATATATATTGTATTCATGAATTTGTTGGCGGCAGGACTAAACTTTGTATGTATCGTAACGTAACCATAGATTTACTATAAAATTTTTCATGAAAATCGTGCTTGTTGACCGATCCTACTTACTTAATATGTTCCTGGCGGACGTTTCAGACGTATATAGTATATATACTTGATATTTTTATTTAGTTTGTAGTTTGTACCTATTGCAAGTTGAAAAACAAATTCAAAATACCACCAACAATATATACTACAACTAATACTACTACTACTACCGTACTTACTACTACTACTACAGTTTCATCTGTTTTTAGGGCCCCTTACCATCGATAGATATTGTTGCCTTGCCTCTGGGCCAGTTTAGTTCAATCTGTTTTCTGGTCTGGGATCCAAAAACACATTTAAAAAATACATGAATAAATACATAAATGTATGCATATTACATACATAAATAAATACAAATAAAGATATTAAAAGTATCACATAAGTACCACATGACCATATGACTATATGACGTACGTATGTATACACACAAGTAATAAAATAATATATATTCTTCAACAAATAGGTACATTACATAAAACCATACATAAAACTAAAACAAGGGCGAGTTTACATGTGGTTATAAGCAATAAGGATGAAAAACGTCCAAAAAGCAAATGCCTTTGCATAATTAGGATATTGTGTTACCTCCGAAAAAGTTCGTATGTCACAATGTATCACCACTATGGAATAAATATGGAAAAAATACATAACAGTAGTATAAAAAAGTATAATTTGAATCTGACAAAAATTAGTACGAAACTAACAAGTGGTGGTGCATTTTTGAATCTCAAAATTCCAACACAGTTGATTAAAAAAGCCTAAAAATTCGCCTAGTTTGCATCAGGCTTATAATATATGGACATATGTACTTAGCACATAAACAAACGTTCACTTCACTACACTAGAAACTACACATTTATATGACCGGCATCATTAGCAGAGGTGCTTGGTACAACCTCAGGATTGCGTGCGTCCTGGCTGGGTCGGCGTTGCACGAGGTTGCTCGCATTGTGTCGCCCGTTGTCCGCTTCGGGGGAATGTTTTGGCCGGTAGAAGATTGAATCATCGCCAGTGGATACTTTCCTCTGGTCTCGGGTCTGGCCGGCTGCCATTGCCCCCGGCGGTCCTGCCGTGGCACCAGCGTCTGAACTGTCCGCCGCTGAACGTGACCGCTTATTGTCTATCAAATTAACTCTGATTTATTGGAAACAAATAAGCCAAACTCGTACTTGTCCCTAAGGGAGTCCATTAGCCCGTAAGCATAGGAATTAGGAAGTCCGGGTCATTAGTCCGGCAGGCAAGGAAGAAGAAAATTCCGGCAGGTCACAAACATTTATATCTTTAAATCTTTAAATTTTTATAAAATTGGGCCCAGAATGGTCAAAAAATACACTGACAAATTCTTGAACATGAGTCGAAAACAGTATTAAGCCTAGCATATTGTCGCCAAGTTAAAACACCACTAAAAACAAAATTTCATCTTACCCTTTTTACCGCCTTTTTCTTTCATTTTCTGTTGCTGAGCAAAACGAATGAAGACCTACAAAAACTGAAAGAGAAAATTATACGCACATAATCCACAACCACTTCATTAATGTCGGATATACATATAAGAAAGAAGCAGTTCTGAATGTTGCCCAGATTTATTAGTACGACCACGTGGTGCTTTAAGGCGTTCTATTTTGTAGTTTCGTTTTTGACGTTTGTGTGATTTCTATGTGAACTTTGCGCCCACAAAATTCAATACAAATGGCAACCTAGTGGCTGGGGCTGGGGTGGGCGACACGGAAACGCCAGTAATCACCGCTTGTGATTTGAATTTATAAACGCTGAGCTAGGGCTTTCCAGTAAAACACCTAAAAACGCAATTACTCCTTAAATCAACATAACTATTGCAGTTGCAGCTTGCAGCTACCTAAAATTCATAGCATCATACCAAAACTCAGTGCGCAAATGTTTGCCATAATTCTACTCGGCACTATTTTAACTCACATCATTCTATTGACACTACTGAAATACAAACAATCCGTTGAACCTGATCGAGGCTTGTCTGCGTGACCAGGAAGTCTTCGATTTGGAGCCTCTGGTGGACGGAGCGGACGGCCTGGAAGATGGCACTGACGGAGACCCCCTGGGCGGGCAGCTGGTAGTTGACCAGGTTTTGATGCTTCTCCTCCACCACCGCGCCCGGGAACCGTCCCTCCACGAACTCGCACGCCGCCTCCACCGCCGACTCCCCACCGCCGCCCAGCTTCAGCACCAGCGTGTAGCCACCCCCAAATCTAAAACAAGGATTAACTAAAGGGGTCAATGAACATCGCAATAAAACATTCCATGTGTATGTCGACATTGACTTAGACTGGGCGTAAGGTAGACAACTTCAATCTGCGAATCCCAACCAGTGGGTTTGTAAATGTACAAAGCTTTGCGTTGAGCCATTCCTAAATCTACCGGATCAAAACAATAACGTGCGAATTTAATTAAGGTCGGTTAGACTGAAGGCTACAGAACTGCATTTTAAGCATCATTCTTCATTGAGTAAAATACGCCCCTGGTATATACGTATAATAAGTCTGGTACAGGAACGGACCCATGGATAAAGCTTGGGATTAAGTATCTACATAACAACCTCGCCGACCGCTAGCTGCTC